>BQNB010093996.1:0-26225 GCA_026074375.1 Tanacetum coccineum | reverse complement strand
ATATAATAAGAGAATGCATCCCATAACTGAAACTTATCATACAATGGCCTGCATGAAACTAGGATCTAAATCAGATGTTTTTCATTTCGATCATGATTCAACAACATGGTTTGTTTTTCTTTCTTCATTTGTCTATGATTTGTTGTTGTTGTTTTTTGGATTTTGATTAATGGGTATTTTTTGTAAATGTGAATTGTTGGTGTCAGGTTATTGAGGTTTATGATTGTTTGATTACATGTTTTTGCTGTTTTGACCATTATTTGCCATGACTGCAAAATCAGACCCACATTATGAAATTAATTAATCAAAGAGTCAAAAGACATGTTTTCATGGAATTCTATTGTTTATATAAAGTTTTTGATAAAAAATATATCAAGCTTAATGAGAGTTGCTACATTTGATGCTATGGTGATTGAGCTCCACTGAATAAGACTAACTTTGACTCTTGATAGTCAAACGAATCAGGTTGTTCAAATTTCATGAAAATCGAGGACCACATAGCCACACAAACTAAGATTCTCATATTTGCTAATGTGGGGTTTTGGCTTAATTTTTGGCATAATTTGCAAATTTGGGATTTTTGTCGAATTTCTTGGCAATAGTCCGACCACATATAAGGAAGGTCAATGCAATTTTTTGTGTCTTAACAAGTTGTATAAAATTTCAGGTTTCTTTGTTTTTTGTATGATATAGAAGTAAATTTACATATAAATCTTGCAGGCTCTGCTCATCTGGCCTTCCGAGTGACGTTACCATTGAAGTTGAAGATGTTTCATTCCATCTTCACAAGGTATGTTTTTACTCGCTTATGTTTGGACTGATGATCACTCACTATGGTAGGGAGGTGTTTGGCATCACGTTTTGATAGTCATACCGTGAATGAAATGCAACAAAATTGGTTGCATTGCAGGAGATAGTGTTTGGATGTGTATCTTTGAAGTTGTGATAATCGGATGATCACTTATTTAAGTGTTTGGCAATTTGAATATTAATGATTTACATGTTACGTGAGATAATCACGATATGTTTTGTTGCAGCAAGTATACTTATAATCTGAAAGTGATATTATTTGGCTCCTAAATAATCCAATAATCGGAATCGTATAACTAAATACAAGCACTAGAAGCTGGTTATTGCGACTTGAAAGCCCAACCATTTCACTGGGTGTACGGAAGCGCGTTTTCATGGTGATAGTTACAACTCACAACTTGAGGAATCATAATCTGATAGTCAAATAATTAATTGTCCAGTTAACCTGTAATGTTTTTCCGCAGTCGGTTTTTTTACAACTGGTTTGCTAATATGCTGTCTTTAGCGGGTTTATAGTCCAAATTAAATTTTATAAGAGTCTTGCGTTCCACTAGATGTGATCATTGAAGCGCCTCTAGACTATTATGCTGTAACTACATTGACCAGACTCTTATTCTCATAACTTGCAGTTCCCGTTATTATCTAGAAGCAAAACATTGGAAAATCTCATTGAGGATTCCTCCGATGATGAGCAAAAGATGAAGTATGAAGATGAAAAACAACCTTCTGTTCTTAAACTTAATGATATACCAGGAGGGCCAAAAACCTTTTTACTCATTGCTAAGTTTTGCTACGGAGTCAAACTAGAAGTTAACTCAAGCAATATAGTTCCTCTTCGATGTGCAGCTGAGTTCCTTCAAATGACAGAAGAATATGGAGAAGATAATCTCATTAATCACACCGAAACCTTCCTGAGTGAAGTGTTTGACACCTGGAGCGATACATTGAAAGCACTCGAATCATGTGAAGAAGTGGTAGAGTTTGCAGAAGAGCTGCATATAGTTTCAAGATGCATCGATGCACTTGCTTTGAAAGCTTGCACATTTGATAAAGATTTGTTCGGCTGGCCTGTCTCGACCACAAAAGATAACCCTTTTGCAACTGTTATCTGGAATGGCATCCAAACCACTTCCACAAATCAAGATTGGTGGCATGAAGATGTGTCTAAGTTAAGCTTACCTCTTTACAGACGATTCATCTTGGCCGCTGAATCAAGAAATCCTGATCACGAACGGATAGCTGGGTCCCTCGTGTTCTATGCAAAAAAGCATCTTCCTTTACTTGGTAGAGAATCGACTTTTTCAAATGGTAATCTTTATACTTCTGCTTTCGATTCAAATTCAGATCAAAAGATTTTTCTTGAAGAGATAGTTGACTTACTGCCTAGTCAAAAGAATGTTGTTCCAACGAAGCTCCTCCTCAGGCTGCTAAGAACATCGATGATTTTAAAATGTAGCCCTTTGTGTCTCGGGAATTTGGAAAGACGGATCGGGATGCAGTTGGATCAAGCTTCGATTGAAGATATTCTTATTCCTAATATGGGTTATTCAAGTGAGACACTTTATGAGATTGATTGTGTTCAAAGGATACTTGATCAGTTCATGCTCATGGAACGAGATCAGGAACAGGATGGAAGTGAAATTACTGAATCGGGGTTTAATGAAGACGAAGGTGATGATGATGAGCTGATTGGAAATTCCCGGTCACTCACGCCAATGACCATGGTGGCAAATCTTATCGACAACTACCTTGCTGAGGTGGCATCTGATGTTAACTTAAAGCTTGAAAAGTTCCAGTCTATGGCTGCTACTGTCCCTGATTATGCAAGGGCAATGGATGATGGAATGTACCGCGCCATCGATATATATCTCAAGGTGACAATTAGCTCATAACTGTTAAACTTTTCAATGATAATGTATACTTATTGACTAAAATGATTTAGGTACATATTAAAACGGTCTGATCTGTTATACAACTATGTTCTGAAATTAGGTTTGGTGACTTTTGACGGTCATACCAATTAGTTTTGGGTCATCAAAAATACTGAATTTGTTAAGAATATAGAAGCGAAACGGTCATATACCTAAGATTTGATACATGTTGAAAGGGTTATCATCTTTTTCTCAAAAAAAATTAGGATATTTCATAGCATTGAATTAGAAGTTTAATTTCCTTGACCTCGAAAGTCAAATGAGTAAAGGCATTGTGCTCTTTACTCGATATAGTACAACAGTAAAACTCAACAAAACTTCTGGTGTCATTAGCATGTCCAACTCAAGTGAGCTAACAGATTATAAAATTTTGTAAAATCACCGGGTCTGCCGGTTAACCCACCGGGTCAACCCGTTAAACCAACGGGTCAACCACTTAAACCGCCGGGTCAGCCACTTAAACCACCGGGTCTGCCGGTTGAACCACCGGGTCTTGCGGTTAACCCACCGGGTCTGGCGGTTAACCCACCGGGTCAACCAGTTAAACTTCCGGGTCAACCTGTTAAACCACCGGGTCAACCTGTTAAACCACCGGGTCTGCCACTTAAACCACCGGGTCTGCCACTTAAACCGCCGGGTCAACCATTTAAACCGCCGGGTCAACCATTTAAACCACCGGGTCAACCAGTTAAACTCCGGGTCAACCACTTAAACCGCCGGGTCAACCTGTTAAACTGCCGGCTCAACCACTTAAACCACCGGGTCAACCTGTTAAACCACCGGGTCTGCCGGTTGACCCACCGGGTCTGGTGGTTGACCCACCGGGTCTAGCGGTTAACCCACCGGGTCTGGCGGTTAACTCACCGGGTCAACCTGTTAAACCACCGGGTCAACCTGTTAAATCACCGGGTCAACCATTTAAACCACCGGGTCAACCACTTAAACCACCTAGTCACCCTGTTAAACCACCGGGTCAACCCGGTTTTAAAACATTGATTCTTTATTTAAAAAGACAAAAGAAGACATTTGAGAAAGAACCACAAAGTTTAAGACTAAGGACATAAAACCATACAAAGGACATCTCAATGAACATCTTATAGTGCTTAATAAACATAACCACATCCAATGACACTACCAATACAGATTTAAAAATTAATTATAAAGCAAAGAATGTTGCACAAAATTGAAAAGTATGTCATCATCAGATTAAAATTATTTTCACCCATATCTAAAAACTGTGTTCAAAGGTGTCCTAAGATTAATCTCATTTATCATCATTTGACAACATCACATTAACAATAAACCAATAATCAAAATACTAGACTTGAAGACAAACAACGAAACTCAGAAGAAAGGTATACAGAGAACTTTGTTGAGCTTTATAAAATTTGTACTTTTGCAGGCACATCCTTGGCTAACAGATTCAGACAGGGAACTACTCTGCAGGCTCACGGACTGTCAGAAACTCTCACTAGAAGCCAGCACCCATGCAGCCCAGAACGAGAGACTACCACTCCGTTTCATAGTCCAAGTTCTCTTCTTCGAGCAGATTCGGCTCCGTACTTCAGTGGCCGGTTGCTTATACGTCTCAGACAACTACAACTCACAGACTCACCTGAGCAGCAGCATCGCGCTACCAGAAAGTGGAAATGTCCACCTTTTGACGACAGGAGAAAGTGATAGGCGGGTTGTGGCAGTTGATGACATGCGGGGCCGGGTTTCTGAGCTCGAGAAAGAGTGTTTGACAATGAAGAAGGAAATCGATAAGCTTGTGAAGACTAAAGGGGTCAGTTGGAACAATTTGTGTAAGATGTTTGGGCTCGGGTTAAGGTTAAAGTCAAAGTCTCGTGGCAGTTGTGCCTCGAGTAATGATCTTGGAGGCAAGAGGGTGTTGTCTATGACTAGAATAAGAGCTGCTCCGAAAGGAAAGATTCGAGATCAAGAAAATGGTGAATTGGCTGACTGAGATTAGAGGGACTTAGATTAAGGAATAAATGAATTTATGGTTATTTTTTTTAGTAATTTTATTCTCAATGAAATTGAGTTGTTAGTGGATGGTACTGTAATTAAGGTGTAGAGTTTGGATCATCTTTAAGAATTATTTACCCATTATGTTTTTAAAGTCTTTGGTTTATTTTTACTAATGCTTTATCAATTTGTAGGTGTTTGGAACTGCCAGTGAATGTAAAGTTCACATCTTCAATTATTCGTGACTTGTGAACTGAACAGTCACTAAAGGCATCTCTGATAAATACGGACTACTGACTGTGTTTAACTTGCAGGCTTGCAGCCACCTAAATATTCTCAACTTTCATATATTGCTTCCCAAATGGCTTTGTTTAGATAATTTTATATGTTTACCCAATAACGCAGAATGAACTCGTTGTATATTTCCATAGTTTTGATTCCAAATGACGAGGAAACCTAAGGTTGCTGCTACGTTCTTTCCCAAACTCCAAATTAAATTACTCGTGCGTAGGTTTTTTCTCTTTGTTTTTTTCCTTTCTAGTAGCTGTCGAACAACAATGTATACATTGTTAAAATCCCATTATAAAAAAGCCATGCAAGTATCCATATTATAGCATAATTTTCAACTTTTCATTCTCGTTACCAGTCATGGATGGTGCACTAATTACTTCATCTTCCTCGTCCTCCTCGTCTACTAGTGAAACAACCGGAAGATGGACGTACGACGTGTTTTTAAGTTTTCATGGTGAAGATACTCGAAACAACTTTGTTGATCATATTTATGCAGCTCTTGATCAGGCAGGAATATACACATTTAAGGATGACAAGAAGCTCCAGAGAGGGGAATCAATCCCCCTTGAACTTGTGAAAGCAATTCAAGAGTCTATGGTTGCGGTTGTTGTCTTCTCAAGGAATTACGCAAACTCATCTTGGTGTTTGGAAGAACTTGTCAACATCATGGAATGTCAGGATCTGATTGGACATAAAGTGTTACCGGTATTCTATGACGTGGAACCCTCGGATGTCCGTGGACAGAAAAGAAGTTTTCATTCAGCATTTGAACAACACGAAGTCAACTTAAAAGATAATTTGGAGAAAGTGGGGATATGGAGGGAAGCTTTAGTCAGTTCCGCCAATTTATCTGGATGGGATGTACCCAAAACTGCCAATGGGTTAGTTATTCTTGCTCCATTACGTCGAGTTATAAACCATTTATTAAAGACTAAAGTAAACTTAATGTGAGGTTGGGGGTTCTGAATATAATCGCTAATTGCCGTAAAACGAAAATCAAATATACTTAATATTTCTTCAAGTCTAGTGTTCCCTATTCTTTATAGAAATTGTATCTCCGGCATTCGATTGAACCATCTTAATTTTATATATAAGATGAAACTTTTCAAATATACCTTCTCGCATTCACTCAACCACTGTAAGTAAGTCGTGAACAAACAATATCTCATAATGCTTTAGACCATCAAATCGGGTGAGGGTCTTTGTTCATGGGATATTGTCCTTGCGGTGTAAGGCATTCATGAACAATGATTGGAACTGTATCACAATCAAGTTCTAGAATCTGTATCCCTTTATCTAAAATTGTTTTTTAACTTACAGGCATGAAGCTGAATGTATTAAACATATAGTACGATATATCTTGAGCTATACCGAATCTTGTCCAGTAGAAGAATTGATTGGGATAAAATCACGTGTAGAACATGTTAAGGCATTGTTAAGTAAAAAGGGTGATGATGTTTGCATGATTGGAATTTGGGGGATGGGTGGAATCGGTAAGACAACAATCGCCAGAGCTGTATATCGTCAAATATGGTACCAGTTTGATGGTAGTAGCTTTTTGGAAGATGTTAGAGAAAATGGATCTGATAAGAAAGGTCTCAAAAAATTACAAGAAAAGCTTCTTTCAGAAATCTTAATGGACAAAGATTTTAAAGTCAAGGATTGTGATGATGGAATATGTCAAATTCAAAGAAGACTGGGCCGTAAAAAGGTTCTTATTGTTCTCGATGATGTTGATAATTTCAAGTTACTTGAATTCTTAGTTGGTGCTTATGAACGCTTTGGCCCTGGTAGTAGAATTATTATAACAACCAGAGACGAGCATTTGTTATCATATGCACAGGAGATATATGCACCTCAATTGTTACTGGAAACAGAAGCTACGAGGTTGTTTAGTAGATATGCATTTAAGGCAAACCTCCCGCCAAAAGCGTACAAGGAGGTCTCAGCTGTTGTAGTAAGTCACACAGGTCACCTTCCTTTAGCTCTCAAAGTTTTAGGCTCTCATTTTTGTGGTAGAAGTTTAGAATTTTGGAAAAGTGCCATTAATGTATTGGCCAGAATACCACACATGGAGATCAATGGAATTCTGAAGCTAAGTTTTGATGGACTGAATATTCTCGAACAGAAAATATTCCTACACATTGCATGTTTCTTTAAAGGCAGGACTATACATGAGGTCACTAGAACTCTTGATAGTCTTTGTTTAGAAGCTAAAAGTGGAATAAAGGTGCTGACTGAAAAGTCTCTCTTGACTATTTCCTATTATGGAACTCTTGATATGCATGATTTAATTGAAGAGATGGGTCGATGTATTGTACTCAAATGTAACCCGAACAACATGGTATGGGTTGCAGAAGAAATCAAAAAAGTAATGACAACAACCACCGTAAGCAATGTTCTTATCCTCCATAGCATCTTAATTTGGTTGTCTCCTTGTTTCTTCTGAAGTAACTGTTAGGTTTTAATTTCCTTCCATACGTAATATATATGCCTATGTATGTTGGTTGCAGAGGTTAGAGACAGTTGAAGCCATAGTGGATACCGAGGGTATGACCTCTTTTAGTGAAGAAATCCTCAATAGCATGAAGAAACTGAGGCTACTTGAAGTTGAAGGGTACTTCACTGAGAGTGAACCTACATGTCTCCCTGAACAGTTAAGATGGATTCGTTGGACGAGTTACCCATTTGAATCTCTGAGAATCACTAATATGATCAACCTTGTAGGCCTAGAAATTGCATTTGGTGACATTGACCAACTACAAATAGACAAAAAGGTACCATGTTTTTGGAAATCCATATTGTTTTTTTCTATTAGTCAAAACCTTCACCTCACTTACTGCAGCAAACACCATGCATATCTATCTTGTAGGTCATCCTCACCAATCTCAAGTTCATTAATTTATTAGCATCACCAATAACAAGTTTCCCAGATGTCTCGGGCTTACCAAATCTCGAGCGCCTAGAATTGACAGATTGTGGGCAGTTAGTGGAGGTTCACGAATCTGTTTTTCTTCACGAAAGGATAATTCACTTAGATCTTAGCGCTAGTGACCTTGAGATTCCCCCGCCTTGTATCCGGATGAAATCTCTGCGTAATCTATGCCTTCATAACTGTAGAAGCCTTAAACGATTCCCAGAAATCTCCAAGGAAACAGTGAGCCTGTCTGTGTTGGATATAAGTGGTTGTGAGATAATAATGACACTGCCATCATCAATTAGACTTTTGACTGGCCTTACCGTTTTGACAGTGAAAAAATATATTTTGGACTTGGCGAGTAATTTTACAGAGAAGCTTTGTATACAAGGTTTAACACAATTAAGTTGTTTAAGAATACTGGATCTTGCAAGGAATAATATTGTAGACGACGACTTCCCCAGGGATTTGCATAATACATGGCCCTTAATGGAAGAGTTAGATCTAAGTTACAACCTCATGGCCCGTGTTCCTACAAGCATCTCTCAGCTATCTTATCTCAAATACCTCAATCTGAGCCACTGCAACAACCTCAAGACACTACGTCAGCTTCCATCTCTTATTCAAATTCTCGAGGCAGATGATTGCTCATCATTGGAAAAAATTGAAGATTTATCACATAATTACAAGTGGCTGTTTCAAATTACGCTCGGTTCTTGTCCCAAACTTAAAAAGGCTGATACAATGAGATTGTTGATGAAATCTTTCGTCCAGGTATATATCTTTCATCATTTAACTAGTTCTTCCCTTATATGTACATTATGTAGTGCACTTGATTGAATAGTAATGAGTGTTACATATGTTTGTGGACACAGAAGTGTGCTGCTGTGAAACATAGATTGAATATTATAGTTCCTGGAAGTAATATTCCTAGCTGGATAAGCAACCGGTGCTTGGGTAACACAATCAATCTGAATCTACCTCAAAGCCAGTTCACCGACATGATAGGTTTGACTATATGTTGTATCTTCGGTCCACCAGCTCATACTGATCCGCAAGCAAAACTTTATATTAAACTGAAACCTTCAAGTAAGGAAACATTGACTCATTTGCCAGTGCGTCGCCCTAACGGTTCACACCATGTATGGATTGGATACATATCAATTGATTTACTTGGGAATGTATTATGTCATGGTTCTGAATATGATGATCTTATCTTAGGATTTTATGCAGTTAGTAGCATCTTAGAATGTGGGATTTGTGTGGTATACAAAGATGATATCAAATCGATGACGGCTGGAATCGGGTCATGGATCCCAGATTATGACGAAGGGGGATTGTTTAATTATAAGAGTGAAAGTGGTGATGGCATGCCGCATGGAAGAGTTCTACCGAGTTTGTCCTTTCAACATGAAAGAACCGGGCACAGCAACATCATTGATGTATTATATACTGGCTTGTGAGGTTGCCAGCAATCTGTCTGAGCTTTCTTATCTACTGAAACCTGCCACTTCTTCATTTACTATCTAAAAGTCTCAACTTAATACGATAATGGGATAAATTTTGGCTTCTCTATATTGAGTAGAAAATTTAATGTTGTATCGGTCTTGAACAGTGGGGTATTCATGTCAATAATCTTATAGAGAGGAAAATTCTTAATGGCAAGGACATTCAGTTCTAGTTAGACAATATGATTAAAAATTGTGGTCCATTATACGACCGTTTTCCTCTTTGTTTACTCTTGAAACGCATAAATCATGCATGGTTGCAGACAGATGGGTGCAAGATAATGGCATTTTCCAAGCTAATTGGGCATGGAGGAGACAACCAAGTGGGCGTGCAGATTGTGATCTTTCTACTCTTGTCAATCTCATCAGTGGGCTTGTTTTAGATAATGGACATGATGACAGATGGGTATGGTCCTTGGAAGAATTCTAAAGGGGTCAGTTGGAACAATTTGTGTAAGATGTTTGGGCTCGGGTTAAGGAAAGTCAAAGTCTCGTGGCAGTTGTGCCTCGAGCAATGATCTTGTGATATGGGTAGAAATGAGAAAGTTAATAAAAGTCAAACGCAAAAGTCAAAGAAAGTCAAAGTAATTCAAAGCATAACATACTACAACTTTTCCCGCGTTTTTTACATTTCACAATTCATTGTATAAATACATGTAGAAGTCATCATTTACACTTTGTCCATCAATTGTAATCATTAACTTCCTATCTTGTAACAATTCAGGGCATGCTTGGTAGAGGGTTATATCCTATAAGGAATGGGAAAGGTAATGAAAAACATGGCTTGGTTTTCTATAATGCAATAACTAATTACTTAAAACTAGGTAATGGGTCATTACTCAATTACTATATGTCCAATCCTATATCTTTTTCCAGCCTCTCTATTTGACCAGATTTATCAAAATATCAAAAGAATAAATCAAACGTAAATGACTTTAATTCATTTGTTACCTTTTCTTTTGTTTTTGATTCCTAATTTATGTTATATACAGATTGAAAGCAAAAGTTGTTGATGTCTCTTGTGGCTTTTGCATCTCCTTATATTACGATATAAATTTGACTTAGATGTTAATTTCCTTATGTTGGCGTAAAGTCAGAAATCTTTTATGTATATAAGTAGTTGGAGTGATTTTACCAACCAAGTATGTAGTACCAAATATGGTAGTTATAAACTTATAATGATGAATTGATGACTAATTATGAACCAAGCAATACTAATGCAATGATAATAGTCTTTAGTATTCCCCTCTGTTCCTTTTGCTTTTCCCATTCCCATTCCCCTTTTCGAACCAAGCACGCCCAATATAACAAATCCCTTCTTTCTACTTCGAGTTGCTATTGTTCTTGCATTCCTAGTAGTTAGAAAGATCGACTTCGTTCTTATCTTGAACCTGGAATATCATATCAAGTGGTATCAGAGCCTCTTTCCTGGCTAGATACATTCTCAATTCTGTTTCAAATTCAATTTTCCGGCTATAAATACCGGTAACCACCACCATAAACCATCACTTCCATTTTTCACATTCCCAATCCAAAAAAAGCACAACATTTTCTCTCTTTTCTATTTCCCAATATAAAACACGTTCTTGAGTCAGTTAGTTAGTTAGTTACATTGCTTGAATTCTGTTTCAATTATGTTAGTTAGTTGAAAGCAGTTAACATCATGCCTAGTCAAACAAGATCCAGTATCCCTGTGTTAGAAGATAGTGTTATAGCAGCCTTAAGAGATTCACTTATGGCTTCAATGAGGGAGGAAATGGATAAGCTTACGGATGAGATGAGGAACAATGCTGCTGAGACTAATGGTGGAACAGCGGTAAGGCAGAACAATGAGGGACAAAGGCCAATGCAATTTAGTAGAGTTATAAAGGTTGAATTCCTAAAATTTAGTGGAGAAGATGTAAGGGGATGGATGTTTAGATGTGAGCAGTTCTTCACCATTGATAACATTGCTGATGAAGGTAAAATCAACTAGATTTCAATTCATTTGTATGACATTGCTCTTATGTGGCATAGGCAGTTTATGAGACTTGGGGGAAACTATGACTTGGCTAATGTATAGAGAAGCAATTTTACAGTCTTGCTTATGATGATCCTTTGCCTGAAATTAAGAAATTGAAACAGGTAGTGTACAACAGTATATAGATGTTTATGACAGGTTATTTTGTAGAGTTGAATTGCAAGATGAACAATCCATGAGCTTTTTTACTGGTGGTTTACAAAGTGAAATCGAATTAGCAGTTAGGATGTTTAAGCCTAAAAAGTTTAGTTGAGTTGTATGGTTTGTGTAAACTACAAGAATCTCAGTTGAATGTGACCAAACAAAGAGGAAAAATGCCACTATTACCAACTCCTAGGTATAATTACTCCAATTCAAATGTGATTAATAGCCCTAAACCACTTGCATTGCTTGCACCTAATGTTAATTAGAGAAACAAACCATCTACTTCTGTTAGTAATCCTTATAGGAAACAGTTGACTCAAAAGGAAATGGAAGATAAAAGGTCAAAAGGATTATGCTTCTATTGTGATCAAAAATATTTTCCAGACCATAAGTGCAGTGGCCAAGTGTTTTTGCTAGAAGTAATTATGGATGATGAGGATCAGGACGATACTAATAAGGACTCAAAGGAGTGTTTGGGAGAAGAGATTGTTTGGGAACAAGAACCAGTGGTGGAGGGAGTTGTAAGTCCACATATATCCCTTAATGCTTTTACTGGTGTGTACAATTACCAAACAATGAAAGTGATGGGCTATGTGGGAAAATTTGAGTTACACATTTTGGTGGATCCAGGAAGTACACATAACTTTTTGGATACTAAGGTAGCCAAATAGTTAGCTTATAATACCAAACAAACCTGTCATTTGCAAGTAACTATAGTTGGGGGAAACAAATTGATTAGCACCACTATGTGTCCTGATTTCACTTGGTCTTTGCAAGGAGATACATTTACTACATCAGTGATGATTTTACCATTGGGGGTGTTAAATGGTTCTAGGAGTCAATGGTTATCAACACTGGGAGATATTTAATGTAATTTCCGACAACTGAAAATGGCTTTTAAGTACAATGGTAAGCAGATGACCTTGAGGGGAACTAACAAGACCACTATACATTGGATGACTGGGAAGCAATCAACAAGGATACAATGCAATGAAATGACCTTATGTGTTTACCCTTCTGCCATGTTGAATATGCTTAGTCCAAGTCCAAATTCAGTGGAGGAAAAAAATAAGTGGGATCCTTTGTTGCTAGAATATGATGATGTCTTTGGCTCTTTGCTGTCCCTACTACTTTGCCACCAAAAAGGACTCATGATCACAGACTTTGATAACATTAAATAATTGATACTTTTCAATATCAAAATCCCATGATTATTGCCTTGTTTTATATAGTTTTAGTATAGATTTGGTACTTAAAACGTTCATATTTACATTTACAAGATAAACAAGGCATTGGAGCGAAATGACGTGAATAATGGATGCTTCTACTGAAGAAATACTTATGAAGATATTCACTTATGATTTGGAGTTAATATGAAAGGCTCGTGAAAGAATTATGTGAAGAAACGAAGCTGAAAAGTTGAAGAAATGCTCCTGAGATATCTCCGGAAATATGCTCTAGTATTTTGACCATAACTTCTTCATATTAACTCTTTTGAAGTTGATTCAAGTGGCCATGGAAAGAGGAAAGTAATATCTACAACTTTCGTGCTTTGGGTTAAAGCCGGATCACAACCGATGAGTCACAAGTTTGCAATAACTACAATTGTGCTGCAGGGTTACGCAGTAACCAAACTCTTCAGTTACGCCATAACCACATCCGTTACGCCATAACCAAACACATCAATTACGCCATAACCGGCCACGTTGGAGATAAATCATCCTAGTCATGGTTACGGCGTAACGAAACGCATCAGTTACGCCGTAACCAATTTTAAGCATGCATCATGGAAAGTCTACATTAGCATGGTTACGGCATAACCAAACGCATCAGTTACGCCATAACCAATCGGAAACCTATATATAGAGGCCAAATTCAGTCTTAAGAGTCATCCATTCTTCCTCCTATTTGAGGGAACGACTGGGACATCACCCTAAGTCGTTTTCCAGCACTCACCAACCATTCTAGAAGAGAGAATCCTTTGCTAATCATCATCATCATACTAGTTTGGTTCGATTATCATGTTTTTACTACTTTCATTAATTGACAGTGATATTGATTGTATGAATATAATTTTCGGCTAAGATTTTCTTATTAATTATCATTATGATTCATTTATTTCTCGTTAATTCTTGGTGTCTATTTGGATATAATACTTTGATCGTAAGAATGCCAAATATGATGCTCGCTTACCATGACCAGTGGGACAAAATTACGGTTATTATGACCAGTGTGGCCGGGATTCCGCGAGATAAGTGAGGATTAGATGACCATTCGATTCTAGCTTTCCCAACTAGTAGAATGAATTGAATCATTAAGTTAAATTAAGAAGTAATTAGGATTGAACTTTCTTCCCTTCGATCTTACTTAGATGATTTCAATTAAATTTTCATATTCTCAAATCGAAACGCGTTAATTTAATTTGCTTTCTAGTTTAATAGTAGATAGCCTCGTTTTAGAAGCCTTACACGTAGCTCTTTGTGTCGACCTTAGACTTATCCCAAGTACACTGTACGCGACCGAGTACACTGCTCATTAGTGTGTATATAGATTTTAGGTGGTTCGCAGTTTATAAATTTAAAACCTGATCTATTTAAAAGAAAATACGCATCAAGTTTTTGGCACCGTTTCCGGGGAGCTATATTTAGGTTTTTGATTTGAGATTTTAGAATTTCTAGTATTTTTAGTTTAAAATGGAGCCGGATATTAGTAATATGACCTTAAATGAATATTTGATGTACCAAGGAAGGCATAGGGATTTGGAGAGGAGTTGCACATCTAGCAAGAGTGTTGCTCCCGTGAGGAATAGAATTTTGGTTTATCCTGACTCTGATGAGGAGGATGAAGAGTATTGTAGTCTGCCTCCTTTACTGCCATGTTTTCAAACTCCTCAGCCTTGTGCCACATTCAATTCCGTTCATCATAATAGTCATAGTGAAGTTGACATTGATAATATGACTTTAGAAAAATATGCGAGATATGAATTAGCAATGTTATGAGAAGTGAAATACAAGTTCCTACTCAAGGTTTCACATCCCAGTTTTTCAATCAATCGCAACACACACCTAAACCACCTTTGGATAAGGAGGATTCCAATTTAGATGAGATCTTGGATGACTTGTTCAGAATAGGAGCTGAAAACATAAGAAAGATAGAACATGAAGTTCCAAATAGGTGTGATGATATCACTGAGGATTGCGACTAAGAGGATGGTGAACTTCTTGACCTTCCTAATTTCTCTGTTACTAATAATTTGCTAGTGTTTGTGAACAGGTTGAAGAAAACATAGATGTCAACACTGCTCGGGAATTAGAGGATGTTCAGGTGGAGGATGTTGAAATGGATGAAGATGACGACATTGACCATTCAAACACTGAAGAAACATTACAGTGGAGTCTTGCTGAAGACCCCTTTTTAGTTTTTTTGAAGCTCAATGATCAGTCAAGTTTCTTGCTACACACCATACCATCATCCATTTCTAATGAGGTAAAAAGGGAATTCACAACTCCCCACAAGTATAAATTTTGGACCTCATACACCCTTCCCATAGCCTACTTACACCCTTATGATGAATGTGGCTACTATCACCCACACTTGATCTCAAATGGAGGGATGAACACCCTGTTGATCATAAAATAAAAGTGGAGTCAAGCTAGTGACTCGAACAAAAACAAGCGCTTCATGGGAGGCACCCCATGCCTATCCTTGTAATTATGTTTTGTTTAATTTTCTGCATATTAGTTGGTTTGTATGTTTCTTACTTAGTTGACAGCAAGGAGATGGGATTCGAGATCTCCTCGACTCCTTTTATGTGGTTAATTGGTTGTTGAAATGCAGCAAGTTACGGCGTAGCTTTAATAGTTACAGTGTAATTAATATTGTTACGGCGTAATTGTTTTTATGGTCACGCCGTAACTGGATCTAATCATTTTTCAAATTTGACAAACCATATATTACGGCGTAACTCATTCAATGGGTTACGCCGTAATCCCTTCCTGTAAATCTTTAAATGTTTGAAACTTTTACAAAACCATGTATAATTAAATGAACTTTGTGGGTACATTCTCTGGAAACCCTCACGAGACTTCACTCATCCACTTGGGCTACCAAGTAGTTTAAAAGGCTTGTTGCATACGCTAAATGCAACCATGATTCCTACGAAAGTGAGTTAGGTTTGTATTTCTTGTATTATTATTCTCTATATTTTGGTATCCTTTTTTTAGCCAGATTTATGCTTTTGGTATTAGTTTTCTTGTAGCTAGTACACATTGATGCACATGGAGTGGTGCTTGGTTTATACTTGGCTACAGGGAAGCATTTCAAATCCGGATTAGTTGGATACCATGCCGATGATGATGATGGGTTGTTTTTTAGTTGTGGATGTTGCTCATGGAAACTGACTTGAAGCATGGCTTAGAGCATGCTGTCTCTTCATCATCCAGTGGAATCTTTCGTTCTAATTCTACTTTTATTTTTGAATTTTCATTTCCTTAATGTACAATAGGGGACATTGTACAAACCAAGTGGGGGGAGTAGAATTACCACTTGACCTATATTTGCCTTCGATTTTCTAGTTTTTTTGAAAAATTATGCCAATTTTAAAAATTTTAACATGTTTTTCTTACTGAACTAGAATAGATCTTTGCCGAGCGCACTATTACCCTTTATTTCAATTGGTGAGGTTAAGCCTAATGATTCCGTTTTCATCTGTTATACAAAAATCTATCAAAAATATGAGCGTGTCGGTAATATTGTAGACTTTAGAACTTGGTTTGTACATCATTTTGAGACCTAATTGATTAGCAGGAATAAACTGTTCAAGAAGGCAACATTTAGGAATTCACCCCAAAACGGCCCATATGTGTGTGTTTATCGACTTGTTACACTCACTTGTCGACCTATTGTGTAAAACCCTTTGTTGCACTCATATTTAGTGCAAGATACCCCTAGATCACCCTGTTGAGCCAATCCTTGTTTTCAACCCTTTATGTTAAAAGTATTGTTACACCATTTCGCCTTAGCCAACCCTGTAGTCTATATTTTATTTGTGTTGAAGTCTCTGGTTACTTATGTCCATGGTTCAAGGAAATGGGTTCGGAAATTTCACGCGTTCGTCGAAGACCTATCATTGTACCCCTTGTATCATCACTTTAGATATTGTTCATCTCAAGTGGGGGGATATGTGCATTGTATTTACCATATGCTACATGGGTAATAAAAAAAGAGAAAAATATAAACCTCTGTAGCATATGCATGTTGGTTACGTGTTATAAAACCAACAAGTTGTTAAAAATATGAAGATGGTGCAACTATAAGCCATCTGTTTGATCAAGATGGTGCAACTATAAGCCCTCTGTATGATTGTGAAGGTTGGGCTAGTAGCCCATTATTTTGGATCAGATTTTCTCACTTGGACACTCGAACTTATGGATGGATGGTAACGGGTTCTAACAACCTTATATTATTTAGACTATTTGTTTTGTGCATTTTGTTTAATACTAATTAAATGTGTATCCCACGTCTTATCCTACCCTTTGCAATGATTATGACCTTTAGTCTGATCGAGTTAAGGAAAGAGCAATCATATGTGTCTCGTCCATAGATTTGGCCGAGCATGTGTGGTTTTGTCGCCTTTTCTTGATGAGTGGTATTGGAAAGAATCAATCACCTGTTTAAACCTGTGTCACCCATGTTGCCTTTAAGAGCTATTTAGACCCTAATTCTAACTGGTGCAGATTTGTGTACTTTCCAAGCTTATGATAGAATACATGCTATGACAGTGCAGTCGAGTGATTACCCCGAAAATGAAACACTTAGACTAGTAAGAGAGTTGAGTGATTTTGATCCCTTTTTCGTGAGGTGTTCGGCCTTAATGGTTTCTAGCATAAGTAAATTATGAATTCATTTCTCTGAGTTAAATTAAGGAAATCTTTTTATAAATTATTCTAACAGTTCTACTTGAAGGCAAGTAGAAGTCAAGTGGGGAGATATTTGATAACATCAAATAATTGATACTTTTCAATATCAAAATCCCATGATTATTGCCTTGTTTTATATAGTTTTAGTATAGATTTGATACTTAAAACGTTCATATTTACATTTACATGATAAACAAGGCATTGGAGCGAAATGACGTGAATAATGAATGCTTCTACTGAAGAAATACTTATGAAGATATTCACTTATGATTTGAAGTTATTATGAAAGGCTCGTGAAAAAATTATGTGAAGAAACGAAGCCGAAAAGTTGAAGAAATGCTCCTGAGATATCTCCGGAAATATGCTCTAGTATTTTGACGATAACTTCTTCATATTAACTCCTTTGAAGTTGATTCAAGCGGCCATAGAAGGAGAAAAGTGATATCTACAACTTTCGTATTTTTTGTTAAAGCCGAATCACAACTGATGAGTCACAAGTTTGCAATAACTACAATTGTGTTGCAGGGTTACGCAGTAACCAACACTTCGGTTACGCCATAACCACATCCGTTACGCCAGAACCAAATACATCAATTACGCCATAACCGGCCACGTTGGGGATAACTCATCCTAGTCATGGTTACGGCATAACCAAACACACATCAGTTAAGCCATAACTAATTTTAAGCCTGCATCATGAAAAGTCTACATCAGCATGGTTACGGCGTAACCAAACGCATTACGCCGTAACCAATCAGAAACCTATAAATAGAGGTCAAATTCAGTCTTAAGAGTCATCCCTTCTTCCTCCATCTGAGGGGACGACAGGGACATTACCTTAGGTCGTTTTCCCGCACTCACCAACCATTCTAGAAGAGAGGATCCGGTCTTAATCTTCATCATCATACTAGTTTGGTTCGATAATCATGTTTTCATTACTTTTATTAACTGACAGTGATTGATTGTATGAATATAATTTTCGGCTAAGCTCTTTTTATTAATTATCATTATGATTCATTTATTTCTTGTTAATTCTTGGTATCTATTTGGTTATAATAATTTGATCATAAGAATGTCAAATATGATGCTCGCTTACCATGACCAGTGGGACAAAATTACGGTTACTATGACCAGTGTGGCCGGGATTCCGCGAGATAACTAAGGATTAGATGACCATTCAATCCTAGCTTTCCCAACTAGTAGAATGAATTGAATCATTAAGTTAATTAAGAAGTAATTAGGGCTGAACTTTCTTCCCTTCGATCTTACTTAGATGATTTCAATTAAGTTTTCATATTCTCACATCCAAACGCGTTAATTTAATTTGCTTTCTAGTTTAATAGTAGATAGCCTCGTTTTAAAAGCCTTACACATAGCTCTTTGGGTCGACCTCGGACTTATCCCAAGTACATTGCACGCGACCGGGTACATTACTCGTTAGTATGTATATAGATCGTAGGTGGTTCGCAGTTTATAAATTTAAAACCTGATCTGTTTAAAAGAAAATACGAATCAGAATTCCTCTCATTGAAGGCACTCTACCAGTTAACATTAGACCATATAGGAACCCTCTTACTCAGAAGGATGCCATTGAGCTTATGGTGAAAGAATTGTTGGATGCAGGAGTCATTAGACATATTCAGAGTTCATTTGCATCTCCTATAGTCATGGTTAAGAAAAAAGATGGCAGCAGCTCACGTATGTGTATTGATTATAGGCAACTCAATAAGCACACCATCAAGGACAAATTCCCAATTCCCATTATAGAGGATCTGATTGATGAGTTGCATGGTTCAATCATCTTTTCAAAATTAGATTTGAGGTCTGGATATCATCATATCAGGATGTATGAAGATGATATTGCTAAGACTGCTTTCAAGACACATGAAGGGCATAATGAGTTTCTTGTCATGCCTTTTGGTCTCACAAATTCCCCTTCTACATTTCAATCCCTAATGATGAATGAGGTGTTCAGACAGTTTTTGAGGAAGTTCACACTAGTCTTTTTTTATGACATTCTTGTGTACAGTCCAAATGAGGAAAGCCTGAGAGCAATGCTTCATACTATGAGGATTCACAAACTTCATGCAAAGAAGAGTAAATGCATTTTTGGATCTAATCATGTGGAGTATCCTGGCCATATCATTTCTAATCATGGGGTGGCCACTGACCTTGTTAAGATAGAAGCAATGCAGTTTTGGCATGTTCCTAAATCCTTGAAACAATTGAGGGGATTTTTGGGACTAACTAGTTATTACAGAAGGTTTGTGAGGGATTATGTTGTAATCAGTCAACCGCTTTACTTAATAAAAATGCTTTCAAATGGTGTGATAATGCTCAAGCAGCTTTTGAAGAACTCAAGAAAGCCATGGTGTGTGCTCCAGACTTTAAAAATGTCTTTGTAGTTGAAACTGATGCTTGGCATTGGAGCAGTGTTACAACAAAATGGTCATCCAATAGCATTCATGAGCAAAACCTTGTCTCCTAAACATCAGTCATTATCTACCTATGAAAAGGAATTTCTTGCAGTCATCCAGGCTTTGGATAAATGGTGAGGTTATCTTTTGGATAGGCATTTTATTATTAAGACTGACCACTTCAGCCTTAAGTACTTAATGGATCAAAGCGTCTTTACTCCAGCTCAAGTGAAGTGGCTCCCCAATTTAATGGGCTTTGATTATGAGATCAGGTATAAAAAGGGAACTGAGAATGTTGCAGCAGATGCTTTGTCAAGGTTATCCAACACTGCAGAGCTATTACAGATGGTGGTGACTAATTTGACAGCTGATGTGTGTCAAAAGATTATGGAAGGGTGGACTACCGATGACAAGTTGAAAGAGATTGTTCAGAAGTTGCAGAATGACAAAAAATTAGTGAAACACTATGAATGGTCTGCACAACAACTGTTAAGGAAGGGTAAATTGGTAATCAATAATGATCCACAACTGAGGCAAGAGTTGTTTAAGCATTTCCATGAGGGGTCACAAGGGGGACACTCTGAGGTACATACTACTTTGAAGAGAATGGGTGCACAAGTCTATTGGAAAAGAGGTCAAAGAATGGGTCAGAACTTGCACTCTGAATTAGTACCTTACCTAGGTTTGTTGCAACCTCTTCCTATTCCTGAGAAGGTATGGACTCATATTTCAATGGATTTTGTGGAGGGATTACCTATGTCTAAGGGTAAATCAGTACTATTAGTGGTAGTAGATAGGTTGAGCAAGTATGGCCATTTCATTCCCTTGACTCGTCCCTATTCTGCGATCTGTGGCTCAAGCTTTCTTAGACAATGTTTACAAACTTCATGGTCTTTCTAAGGTCATAGTGAGTGACAAAGATACAATGTTCTTAAGTAGGTTTTGGACTGAGTTGTTTAAGCTATTGCAAGTCAACCTACATATGAGTTCTGCCTATCATCTCTAAACAGATGGTCAAACAGAAGTGGTCAATAGGTATGTGGAATGTTACCTTAGATGTATGACTGGTGACAAACCAAAGGAATGGGTGCAATGGATTCCTTGGTACAATACTTCCTTTCGTACTTCAATTAACACTACCCCTATCAAGTATTATATGGTCAAGCCCCTCCTGCCCATATTGCTTACAATGCTGGAGATAGTGCTAATGATTCAGTGGATAGATCTTTGATTGCAAGGGAGGCTGTTGTTCAGTTGTTAAAGTTCCATTTACAAAGGGCTCAAGATAGAATGAAGGCTATGGCAGACAAAAAGAGGACTGAGAGGGTGTTTGGCATTACTGATTTAGTCCTACTTAAGGTGCAACCATATAGGCAATCTACTCTCAGACAACACAAACATCACAAGTTGGCTTCTAAGTACTATGGACCATTCCAAATAGTAGCAAGAGTGGGTGAAGTTGCTTACAAATTAGAACTGCCTGCAAATTCTCAAATACACCCCGTGTTTCATGTATCTTAATTGAAAAGGTTTAGAGGTAATGTTTCTCAAGTATCTGTTGAATTACCCCATTGTGAACCTACTAGTGTTATTGAATTGGAGCCTGTAGTTGTTTTGGATAGAAGGATGGCTAAAAGGGGGAATGTAGCGGTCTATGTTCTCATTCAATGGACCAATGAAGGAGTAGATGATGCTACTTGGGAATTGTATGATGACATTGCTGTTAGATTTCCAACATTTGATCTTAATGCATGATTTGCTTGTGGTCAAGCAAAAGCTGAAGATGGAGGCATTGATATGGGTAGAAATGAGAAAGTCAATAAAAGTCAAACAGTAAAAGTCAAAGTAAATCATAGCATAACAGACTACAACAACTTTTCCCGCCTTTTTTACATTTCACAATTCATTGTATAAATACATGTAGAAGTCATCATTTAGAGTTTGTCTATCAATTGTAACCGGTTCCTTCCTATCTTGTAACAATTCAATACATCTATCAATATAACAAATCCCTTCTTTCTACTTAGAGTTGCTATTCTCTGTTGTTCTTGCATTCCTGGTAGTTAGAAAGATCGACTTCGTTCTTATCTTGAACCTGGAAGATCATATTATCTTGGAGGCAAGAGGGTGTCCTCTATGACTAGAATAAGAGATGCTTCGAAAGTAATTAAAGATTCGAGATCAAGAAAATGGTGAATTGGCTGATTGAGATTAGAGGGACTTAGATTAAGGAATAAATGAATTATTTATGGTTATTTTTTTTAGTAATTTGATTCTCAATGAGATTGAGTTGTTAGTGGATGGTGCTGTAATTAAGGTGTAGATTTTGGATCACCTTTAAGAATTATTTACCCATTAAGTTTTTAAAGTCTTTGGTTTATTTTTACTAATGCTTTATCAATTTATAGGTGTTTGGAACTGCCAGTGAATGTAAAGTTCACATCTGCAATTATTCGTGACTATTTGAACTGAACAGTCACTTAAGGCAACTCTGATAAATACCGACTACTGACTGAGTTTAACTTGCAGGCTTGCAGCCACCTAAACATTCTCGACTTTCATATATTGCTTCCCTAATGCTTTGTTTAGATATTTTTAAATGTTTACCCAATAATGCCAAAAGAACTCTTTGTATATTTCCATAGTACTGATTCCAAATGACGAAGAAACCTAAGGTTGTTGCTACGTTCTTTCCCAAACTCCAAATTAAATTACTCGTGCGTACGTTTTTTCTCTTTGTTTTTTTCTTTTCTAGTAGTTGTCGAACAACAACGTATACATTGTTAAAATCCCATTACTTATATGAAAAAACCATGCAAGTATCCATATTATAGCATAATTTTCAACTTTTCATTGTCTTTAACCAGTCATGGATGGTTCACTGATTACTTCCTCTTCCTCGTCCTCCTAATCTACTACTGCAACAACTGGAAGATGGACATATGACGTGTTTTTTAAGTTTTCATGGTGAAGATAATCGAAACAACTTTGTTGATCATCTTTATGCAGCTCTTGATCAGGCAGGAATATACACATTTAAGGATGACCAGAAGCTCCACAAGGGAAATCCATATCCCATGCACTTGTGAAAGCAATTAAAGAGTCGATGGTTGCAGTGGCAGTCTTTTCTAGAAATTATGCAAACTCGTCTTGGTGTTTGGATGAACTTGTGAAGATCGTTGAATGTCGACATCTGATGGGGCAGAGGGTGTTACCAGTGTTCTATGATGTAGATCCCTCAGACGTCCGCGGACAGAGGAAGTTTCCATATAGCATTCCAAGAGCATGAAGTAAAATTTGTAGCTAATATGGAGAAAGTGAAGAGGTATAGGGAAGCTTTATTGACAGTAGCCAGTTTATCTGGATGGGATGTAGCCAGAACGGCAAGCGGGTTAGTTCTCCTTAATCATTTAGTTTATTTTTTTATGATTGTCAACAATTTATCAAAGCTTACACAAGTTACAATGGGTGAGGTGCTTTGTGTTGACTTGAATTGGGGTTCTAGTGTAATTCATATTAAAACGGCATTCAAATATAATGAAACAAACTTATATATTGTCCTTATCAACACCATTGATAAACAGATTAAATTCACTGAGTTATCAAGGGCTCAAACAAACATATAATAATCATGATTAGCAACTTGTTATTAAACCTATTGACAGACACAACAGACCTGTATCACAATCGAGTTCCATTATTTGTATTTCTTTTAGCTAAAACTGCTTTAACATGCAGGAGTGAAGCTGAATGTATTAAGCAAATTGTAAGGAAAATTTTAAGCTATAATGAACCTCATCCAGCAGATAATCTAGTTGGGATGGAATTACGTGTACCACAAGTGAAGTCGTTATTAGCTAAAGGGTCAGATGATGTTTGCATGGTAGGAATTTGGGGAATGGGTGGAATCGGCAAGACAACAATAGCCAGAGCTGTATATCGTCAAATATGGTATGAGTTTGAGGGTAGTAGCTTTCTGGAAGATGTTAGAGAAAATGGTTCTGATAAGAAAAGTCTCAAAACCTTACAAGAGAAGCTTCTTTCAGAAATCTTAATGGAAAAATATTTTAAAGTCAAGGATTGTGATGATGGAATACGTCAAATTCAAAGAAGACTAGGCCGTAAAAAGGTTCTTGTTGTTCTCAATGATGTTGATAATTTTAAGCAACTTGAATTCTTAGCGGGTGCTCATGAATGGTTTGGCCCTGGTAGTAGAATTATTATAATAACCAGAGACGAGCATCTCTTGTGTTATGCACAAGAGAAGTATGTACCTGAATTGTTAAAAGAAACAGAAGCTATGAAGCTGTTTAGTAGATTTGCATTTAAGGCAAACATCCCTCCAAAAGCGTACGAGGAGGTATCACGTACTGTAGTCAGTCATACGGGTCACCTTCCTTTAGCTCTCAAAGTTTTAGGCTCTCATTTTTGTGGTAGAAAATTGGATTTCTGGCAAAGTGCCATTAATGTTTGGGCCAGACTACCACACAAGGAGATCAATGGGATACTAGAGATAAGTTATGATGGATTGAATATCCTTGAAAAGAAAATATTCCTATACATTGCATGTTTCTTCAAAGGCAGGAAAAGATATCAGGTGACGAGAATTCTTGATAGTCTTTGTTTAGAAGCTGTAAGTGGAATAACAGTTCTGATTGAAAAATCTCTTTTGACTGTTTCTAATGGATATCTTGAAATGCATGATCTAATTGAAGAGATGGGCCGGTGTATTGTACTCGAATGCAGTCCGAATAACATGGTATGGGCTCCAATGGAAATCTTAGAAGTTATGTGGACCAATGATGTAAGCATTTCTCTCATGCTCCATAGCATCTTGATTACTCAGTTTGTTTCGTGTCGTCATGCTCTCCTTTTTTCTTCAGAAATTAATTGTCAGGTTTACTTTCCTGAGCGTGTGTATGTAAGTATGTTGAAATATATATAATTTGTTTGTGGCAGAGATTAGAGACGGTTGAAGCCATAGTTAATACAGAGTATGTGCTTTGTTTTAGTGAAGAAATCCTCAAGAGCATGAAGAAACTGAGGCTACTTGAAGTTAGAGGGTGCTTCTTTAGGTGTCAACCTACATATTTCCCTCGAGGGTTAAGGTGGTTTTACTGCGCTGAGTACATGTACAAATCTTTGAAATTAACAAGAGATATGAGCCAACTGGTTGGCCTTGAAATGCCATATGGTGACATTGAACATCTACAAGTAGAGAAAAAGGTACCCTTCGTAAATGCAATTTTTTTGTTATGTACAAAAGTGTTACCTTGACCTTACTTACTGTAGCAAACACCATGCATATCTATCTATCAGGCCATCCTCGCCAATCTCAAATTCATAAATCTACGTTGTTCGTCAATAACCATTTTCCCAGATGTCTCTGGGATACCTAATCTTGAGCGGCTCGATTTGTTCCTTTGTTCAGATTTGATGGAGATTCACCAATCAGTAATGCTCCATGAAAGGATTATTCACTTGGATATTGGCGGTTGTCACAGCCTTGAGATTCTCCCGCCATGTATCCAGATGAGATCTCTGCAGACTCTAAGTCTTAGCTTCTGCAGGAATCTTCAAAGATTACCAGAAATCTCCAAGGACACAGGGAGGTTGTCGGTGTTAGATATCAGTGGCTGTAGCATGATGGGGAGACTACCATCATCAATCAGACTTTCGACTGGCCTTACCATCTTGACAGTTAGAATAGATGATGATCTCTATTATATGAAAAAGCTTTGTTTACAAGATTTAACACACTTGAGTCGTCTGAGAATACTGAATCTCGAAGGGAATAATATTGTAAACAACTTCCCGAGGGATATGTATAATGCATGGCCCTCCTTGGAAGAGTTGTGTCTGAGTTTCAATCTCATGATCCGGATACCAGCAAGCATCTCACACCTCTCTCATCTCAAATACCTTGACCTGAGAAACTGCAATAAGCTCAAGGAACTGCCCAAGCTTCCATCACTTATTCAAGTCCTCAAAGCAGATCACTGCCAAAATTTAGAAAAGATTGAAGATTTATCAAATAGATACAAGTGGTTGTTTCAGATTTCGCTCAGTTTCTGTCGCAAACTTGTAAGGGATCAAAAGAGTCGAAGCCACCTTCATAATATGTCCATGAAGTCTCTGGTCCAGGTACATATATTTCTTCATCTTGACTAGTCCATCTCTTATATAGTGCAGTTATTAATTGTGTATTAAGGAGTATTTATATAATTATATGTTTGTGAATACAGAAATGTGCTGCAGTGAAACATAGATTGAGTATTGCCGTTCCTGGAAGAGCAATTCC
>BQNB010093995.1:3042-26225 GCA_026074375.1 Tanacetum coccineum | reverse complement strand
GGCCATTTATATTGTGATATGTTACGTTGACCCTTTTGGTGATAAATTAATATTACTAAAACGACTAAACGGAGACTGATACGGGATGTACTTAAAGGGTTTCTAAAATAGACAAAAAAATAGACAAAAAAAACCAAGTCAGAAGTGTATATGAATGTAAATGTTGTCATAGTTAAAAAGAAAAGGAGTAAAACCTTCATTTACTACAATAAAAATTAATAAATTAATAAGACATAAAAAAGTTTTAGTGTAAGTGTAAAAGAAATATATGACATGTAAATGACATAAAAATAGGAAAAGATAACTATCAAGTGGTTATTATATAAGATGAGCTATATTAAAAATGACTTAAGGGACCAATCATGTAATAGGGAAAAGGACAAAAATTATAAAACTAACATGTAAGAGTTAACTACATATTTGGTCCTCGTGGTTTACCGGGTATAACGGTTTTGGTTCAATAGTTTAAAATGTAACGGATTTAGTCCGTTTTTAGTCGACCCGTAACACTTTTGGTCCATTTTGTCGTTAATCGTTACTTTGACTCGTTAAAAAAATCTAAAATGACTAAAATACCCATGGGTCCTCATGTGCAATGACTAAAATGTCATTTCCTGCATAATAATAATAAATTATTATTATTATTATTATTATTATTATTATTATTAGAAAAAATTACATGTTTCGTCCCTATGGTTTATACCAAACATCAAGTTTCGTCCCTATTTCATTTTAATTACACTAGTCGTCCTTAATTTTGAAACTAGTAACGCTGGCCGTCCCTATTTTGGATGGTCGTTATCTTTTCTCGTTAAATCTAATTATTAAAAGGGTATTTTGGTCTTTTTGCTCCTGTCACCACCATAGGGACGAAACGTGTAATTTTTTCTTATTATTATTTCTTATTTTAAAAAAATTTTAATTTTTTTTATTTCGGTTTCTGTTTACGAGCAATAATAAAAAATTTAAAATTTTTAATTTTTTTTTACTTCGGTTTCAGTTCGAGAAGTTTTTAAATTTTTTTAAAAAACACCGCGACTTATTATTTTTCTTCTCGTAAACTAAAACCGAAATAAAATTGCTCGTAAACTGCAACCGAACTAAAAAAAATTAAAATTTTTAAATTTTTTATTATTGCTATTAAACTGAAACCAAAATAAAAAAAATTGTAAAAAAAAATCCCTTTGTATACCAGGCGCCTCCAAATAGTTCCAACAACTATAGGACGAATACCACCACCTGGCTTAACAAGCGGTGTAAGAGGGGCACTAGCAATATACTCACCAAGTATCATAGGGCATTTCCCCTCAAGAAAGAGATTCACCACTTGGGTGATAGAAGAGACCAACTCATCAGAAATAGCAACAACTGCTCCACTTAAGCAGTCCATAAGGTGTTGGGCACGCAATCCATCACGACCACAAGACGTACCTCGGGGGAAACTCTTGATACTGTCCAGAACCATATCCTGTGATACAATGAGGAGATGGTGACCAATAGGTATATCTGGCAAGGATGGAGCAGACGTGAAGGGGTGCTTAGCCTTCAATTCCTGAAGAGTGGCATCATTGTTGGGAGCAACACTAGAAGAGGACAGAACTCTCACTGCAGCATACTTGCACTCAAGATCGGATGGCGTTTATGATGCTCTCTTCCTGGCTTTGACGCTTATTAGCATACTTGCACTCAAGGTTACTCCTCGGGAAATTTTTTTTAAGGAGACAGAGAGGCAATACTAACAAACTAACCCAACAAGAAACATCATCAGGTTTGCAAATCACCTTATCAAGCGCTCTTTTTAAGACCCGAGAGAAACCCAATCGACACTTTAGAGGGATGGATTTGACCGTACGCAAGCCCTTTAAAAGCAAACTATCGAGAAGAGATAAAGTAAAACCATCATGTTGGTCGAGCAACAAGCCATCAACATGATTGAGCTGAGAACAAGAGGGAGTAAGTGGCTTAGTAAGGTCATAGATTACAAAACGAACAACACCATCCCTAATATCAGGGGGCGGTACAATATCAGCTCCATGACGACACTTATCACGTAACGTGTAAGTTTTGAAGCAGACACCACATATCCAAATACCCATTCGTTTAAGAGTTACCTCCGCCCTCTTGAAAACAACCAAATCAGTGAGGATAATTTTTAGTGATAGCTTGCACCTCACCAGAACAATGTCGGTCACGGAGATGTGTGATCAAATAAGCCCTGGTAAGTCCATTACCACCACCATCGTTACACCTATTAAGAACCACGAACATGCAATGGAATTTCACAATAGCCATATAGCAATATGACAGCGAATCAAGAACAGCAACAATAATTTTTTTTATAATTAACCGCAGCCGAAACCAATCTTGAAAACGAAACAGAAGGTTGTATACCCCGGATACGTAACAAAACTAGTAGCAGCAGATAACATAACAATTTCAAGTAACCAACCACTGAGCCGAAAAGAGCACGATGCGAAACCCCTACAAGTGACTAAAACAGCAGCAACAAAATATAAGGGAAGGAAACCAAGGACCATCAGATAAGTGAGGACCCTAAACGGATAACCTGAAACTGTCCGAGAAACCCAACAAACCCCCTAATGTGAAGATGAGCACTGATAGAACCAAAAGAGGATGCACCCTACTGTCGGATTCAGAACTGCACGAATCACAAGCTGAACGGAACCAAACACAACCTACTGAACCGGGGGCAGACCTGCTACGATACCCACGCGAAGCCAATAGTTAAACCCCAAAGTGCACGACACACCTACTCTGAAACAACAGCAACTGAACAGCCTCAAACACACCCCTGAAGAACAGTAGCCCACAAAGCTTCCGAGGATGGAAACGACGCGCACGAATCAAACCACTAAGACTAAGCGAACATGGATCTTCAACAGAGGAGTTGAAGCAACGATACAACTTGGATGTTGAATCAAAGAGGGAAGGTGTGATCTTCATGCGTTGAGACGATGGTTTGACTGGAGGAGTAGATCCATGGAAACGCAGGTGAGATCGCCCACACAAAAACACACCCATTTGATTATTATTATTATGATTATTATTATTATTATTTCAACAATTGCTTATGTGCCACCTGCTAAAGACATAAAACAAAAAAACTAAATGGCAAAATCAACAAATCTCATTCTAAACCAAATTCATTCAACACAAATTCATTTACAAAATTACACGCATTCAATCAGTAGCTTTCTTCTTTAAAAAAAATCAGTAGCTTTCTAAATCAATTTCAACCCATATTCATTCAACCACATGAGATACCAATAACTCCTTCAACACCCGAATCTTCTTTATAAACTAACTTCCAACCCAAACAATTTCGAATCACTAACCCAAATATTTCGAACGTCCTCTTTTATTTCTTTTATTTCCGTAAATCACGAAACCCAAAATTTATAACCTTTTATTGCTTGTTGGTTCTTTCTTCCTTTTTATATTTCGAACAACCTCAATCTTGATTTACTTTTAGAATATACTCTGGAATAATATTTGGATGTTGTTATGAGATCTATTGATTTAATATCAAGATCCCATTAAATATATCATCTCATTCAACCAACATGCACTCGAAGCCGGTGGTGATGCACGATAGTTAGGCAGTGAAGGTGGTGGTGATCAGCGATGGTTGCTGGAGGCGATTAGCGAAGGTGGTGGTGGCCGAATATTTTTGTTAGTTGCTGGAGGCTATTGGCGAAGGTTGTGGTGACCAGCGATGGTTGCTGGACCAAAAATGTAGTTAACTCAACAGGTAATGTTTGAATTTGAAATTTTTGTTGATGAGGGACCAATGGTGCAATAACATACTTTTTATTCGAAATTACCATAATACCCATCACTAATGAGCGACTTAACGACCATTCATCCTTTGGGACCAAACACGCACCAAAATGACCACTTTTGGGACCATTTCCACCGATTTTCAAAACGGGGGACTGAATCCGCAAACGGGGTGGAGTTTGGGGACCAACAGTGTAATTTACCCCTTATTTTTATAATAATTTAAATTGTAAATATTTTATTAATTTAAAACGTATACAATATATAATATTATTTTACATCTCATTTTATTTATTTATTTTTCTAAATCCACATCAAATTCAAACTTAAATCCTAATCCTAAACCCGCTTACAAACCAAACGGGTCCTAAAATCATGAACCTTAAAAAGTGAAAATTTTTACAAGTTGAAAATGTAAAATGTTAAGACATTGGTATTTTTAACTTTTCTCAAAAAGAAAAAATGAAAACTTTGTTTACATTGAAATTTGAAAAGTTTTAAATGTTTGAATAAATTTAGGGTGCTATTAAAAATACACCAAATCCACAAAATAAACACTAATAACATCTACTTTTTTTAAAGTCACCCTATCAAGTATCAATCTATAGCCTTTATTAGCGACATTTCCCATTAATATTTTTGTGATCTACGAGAACAATAAAAAATGGTTGCCAGACACAAAAAAAAATTACGGTTTATATTTGACTTGCTAGTTTCGTAAACAAAACCATCGATTCATATGTTTTGATAAAATATTTTCACGAGAAAGTTTACAAATTTTATTTTTAAATTAAAATTTATCTTTTTATTTATTAATTATTATTATTACTATATAACATTTATCAGTACACTTTTGGGATTCGCGATTTTTTAACCAACCTCGAAGAAAAATATACGAAAATAGTCCCTGGTTATTGTTTCGTTTCAAAGTTAGTCCTCAATGACTAATTTTGCAATTTAACGATATCCCAAGAACTATTTCTGAAATTTTCACGACTCCCGAGTAAAAAATATACGGAAATAGTCTTTGAGTTATTGTTCCGTTGCAAAGTTAGTCCTTAATGACACTATACGGAACTATTATTATTAGTATATAACATTTACCAGTACAGTCTTGGCTTGGGATTCGTGATTTTTTTTACCAACCCCGAGGAAAAATCTTTATAAAAAGGGTTTTTCTAAAAGCAGCCCTTAGGCTTTTGATAATAACTGATTTCTACAAATATCTCTTAAAAAAGCAAACTTGTTCTCAATTATTAAATCTCCCGCCCTTATATTTCTGTGGCTTCATTCCCTCCCTTTTACTTCTTCTTTATTTACTGAAACACGTTTTGGCCCATATTTTCTTCATTACTCAGATTAGATCATCATATTATATGTTTTCTTTAATATTTAACTATTATTATGTCATCTTCTCAAGGTAAAGCTTTTCTTTAATGTTTAACTCCATTTATTTAATCATTTTATGAATGTATATATATGCTTGATTGTTGCAGTCACTTATAATAATTTTCTATATGTTTCTTGTTTGTTGCAATCAATAATCAATTAACTTGGACCCAAAAATTTTGACACTTGATCATGGTAATTAGATGTGGCAAAATAGGCGAGTTGGGTACCGGTCATTACATAGTATTTTAGGACGGTTTATGCTCAAGAAAAACACTTTGGCATCGCAACGAACTGATATGAATATGTCATATGTGCGTTGTGTTGTTTGTGCTTATGTATGAAATATTGTTATACGGCTTAGTGTGCTCGTGGTTATTACTAGAAACCGAGACTAATGGGCAACACATGGTCCTGACTTATGAGAGGATTCATATGTGTTGCTATTACCAGTTTTTACTCGTATGAACATGTCATATATTTGTGCTTATGTAAACAAACTGGTCCAATAGTGCTATATTATAAAATTTAGTCGCTTGAGTCGTTAGTGATAAAAGATAACCCGAGTCAACCTGTTAATAAGTATATGGGTCGAGATTGTCGCTTATAGTCTGAGAGATATACACGAGAAGAACTCGCACACAGAAGAACTCGCATGTACAAATAGTGCATATGTGGTGTATATGCATATATAGGATGCAACTACTTTTGACTACCATTGCCAATAAAACTGTTCCGAGTATGCCATATTTATACCACAGTCTGCTCTTTCACATGATCTACTAGCTTATGAAGCTATAAACACGTTCATGAACTTAAACGTTATAAATATGGTGATATTAGAAGCTGCATTTTGCTTATGCAAAAGGAAGAGAGTTAAGTATCATAGCTGCAGGAATTTCATGTGATATGATCCTCGAGCTTACTCTTACAGTGTTACATACATATGTTGAAGTCCCTGTTAGTGTTTTTTAGAATTGTAATATTCTTCTTGAATCTTAAAGCCATTTTTTTCCTGATAATTTGCATATTGTAGTATATTGGATATCATAACACAAGCATGGATGATTGGGTTGGCTAATTATCCAGAGAGAGAAAGTGAGGTTTCTAGTGAGAGAAAATGGAATAGCATGAAATGTGATAAAAAGAACAACCAACCCCTTCCCATGGCTGGAAAAAGGTTTATATACAAGTGTTTGTGAGCTTTATGGGCTTGGGTATGGGCTTACACTTGGGTAAAAGACCCGGCCCAATACCGAAAGCCATACGCTTACTTTCTAACTACGAGCTATGCTATACTAAACGATACACGGGGGTGACTGAGTCTTTTTCATAATCCTAACAATCTCCCCTAAGGGAGGTCACCCCATAAAATACAATTTGAATAATAGTATTCTATGAGTTGATCTTTGACTCTAGCTCGTAGACTTTGATTCTTCATTCATTGACTTCGTTGTACATCTTGTAGTGATCCTTGAGCTTTATTCCTTAGACTTGTGTGATCTTCGAGCTTTTTTTGAGATCATCAGCCACAGTAAATCTCTTAATCATCCTTGTTGTGAAGTGTTGCCTTCATGTGATGTTGTGACCTTCGGACCCGCATGCTCACACTTTTCTTGATCATGATACTACTTCTCAGAGTTGCAGAAGCTGTATTGTAGGTCATTCAGTTGTCATGATGTCTTTACTTGGAATAATTAAGTGTGAGCATTGGGTGGTGAATTGACTCTACTGGAACGAGGTATCTCCATCTCCATCTTTGCTTGATCCTGTAATAAAATAGTTAGCAATAAAGCTTGTGGGCGAATATGGCTTTGTCATTCGCCTGAGTCTGGTTGAATTAACCTCTGAATCCGTGAGGACCGACCTGTGATCAAGTAGATTTCTCTTAAGAGGAATCTCCTTGACAGGATTTCCAGTATAAGTATTGGATCATCAAATGTATAGCCATCAGAATCACCATACTTGCCTGTTCTCTTTATCGGAACGTCTCAAAGCAGACAACACAATAAGAGTGAATCGGTTAGTTATTGTCTTATCGATTAAAAGATAAAAATTGAAAATCAATCGACGTGTTACTTGAGAAAGTATTTTTGTGACACATCGATAGTGTTTTATAGCACAAAATCAAATTTCATCAGAAACACATTTGTTTTGAAAGATATACACAGTCAATGTGCTAGAAAATCAGTTGTTGAGCACATCGAAAGGTTTTTCAAAAGCTATTCGTCAATTCACTGCCTGGAACAAGTTTGGTTCATAAAGAATCGTACCATCGTTGCTTTCCATTTGTCACAAGTTTAATCCATAATGGATCTCACATGTCACCTACCAAGATCTTGTTTGATGTTGGCTCTAGAAGGATTTCCATCTTCATTGTGAGTACTTTCGTATCACTCAGATGTTCTGGCAATACCACGAGGATAATGCGTAGGACTCTTACGATCTTTACATATTGTCACAGTGTGTGAAGAACAAGCATAGTTTGTATTGGTGTCCTAACGATATTTGTGGATGATCTCATGGCTCTAGACTCAATAGTGCATTTTTGGTTTTTAGTAGTCGGAGGCTAGAGTAGACTGCCACCTTTTCAATATCATCTAACTCGGAGTGAGAGAGACGATAGAAATGTATTGATCTCGTGAGATAATGAAACAGAATCCTTTTGAGGGATCTTGAGTAGTAGGGAGGGATGTGCCAGCGTATCATTCGGGTCCATGATACTTGTCTTCAAGATCAGCAATCAATCATGTTGGATTCTGACAGCTTATGTTGGACCCGGTTTCTGCCTAATGTTTAGGAGGGTTGCTTTCTTTTCACCTTATATTAAAATGTCTTTTTCATTCTTCAACCCCTTCAGTGCTACCGAGACTTCATTACTAGTACCTGGTTAGGTTTATTCCTAGTATAGCTCTATCTAGTCCGCACTCTTCCCTTTTACTCACATAACTCTTTTGTAATCATACCTAAGGACTTCTTACACTAACTTAGTGAGTTGTCCTGGGTAGATCTTTTTTTACGTTTATGGCAGGTCGTGGGAACCGAGTACTAACCTTACCATCCTTATAACTCTGATAAGTTCATTACATGGTCGGTTTATGGTATTTTTCACGATAGACAGCATATACATTCGTCCCCTTAATTTGTGCATCGATATTCGATAAGGTTTAGAACATATTGAGGGGGGGGAAAAGGGGGGCTAAACTTGAGTTAAAAGATCACATTATTATATCGATTTTCATATTAAAATCACATTTTCTCCCACCGGCAAAAATTCAAATTCATTAAGATTTTAGGTCTCAATTGATTTAAGTTAGGAAAATTTGGGAAGAAAGTGTGACAGGTTTAGATTAATCCCGAATATGTAACATATAGTTACATAAAATTACAAGCCTAAGGTCAGTTTTAGTTACTACATTAATAATGTACCATATTACTAAAAACATATAAGATTACTACCCCTCATTCGTTATCTTCTGTAAACGGTAGTCGCCTTTCTCGAATCGTCCACCAATAAGCTCTCCAGATTCCGGAAGATACGTCGTGTCTTTAGCCGTTTCTGGATAGCGAACATGAACTCCTTGCTTCTGACAACGTCTTTCTTCGTCCAAAATCTTGTATTCATCCCTGGATTTGTCCTGTTGACTCTGAACTCTTTGACTCGGTAGTTCAACGCTTCATCGATCTGTTGTAGGGTACCATCACTAAACTTGTGGATCTCATTGAACCTCATAATCATCTGCAGCTAGTATTTGTCTCTGAATGTAACTGCCCTTAGAGAGTCTATGACTGTGTAGTCATGCTTGAACTCAAATCCGGTGGCATCCCATCGAGGTTTGGTGAGATTTAACTGCGTCTGGTAACTCTCAATCCCCAGCTGAAAGTCTTCTACACGTTGTCGGATAACCAAGTTTCTTGTTTAGAGGTTGACCGCAGTAATGAGAACCTTTTTGTCATCGGGAGAAAGATGGTTCAAGTTACCTTGAAGATTTAACAAGTACAGATCTTCAAAGTCACTAGGGTACATATATTTGAAATCCCTTTCCACGATGACATATTCTTTGAGATCAGCTCGACGAAGGATGATCTTCTTCATGTAATCGTACCCATACATTGAGAAGACTTCGATTCGGACGACACTTAAGATACGCATGTGAGTTCGGACGGCTCTGCGGTCTCCTTCAGAAGAGAATCTGTCAATGTAGAATCGTTGTCTTTGAAACCACCAGTGAGAGATTCCATACATCGCAGCGATGTCATACTTGCACTCCTCTTCAATCCAGAACTGATCAGGTACCAGTTGCTCTAAGCCGACATCTGGATAGAAAGCCGCCTTCATCTTTGAGATAGACAAGGCTGGTCTGCCAATCTTATGACCGTATCGAAGATACTCCAGATCTTTGTTGAAGAAGAAGTCAGATTGGATGGTAATATGACCCTAGTTTCACAACCAGTGGAAGTGGTTGTAACATTGTACTTTAGAATTGCATCTCATTTTATTCGGTGAGAGCTTGTTGTGTTGGCATTCTTCCTCTGGAACTGGAGATGAACTACATTGGGATGAAAGACTTTGGACACTTTCTATGCAGGGCTTTCCAGGTCTTTTAGGAATGAGTTCAGAGATATTTTTTTTTTGTCATTTACAATACCAATCCATAAATGTCGCGATATCACCGGTCTGAGCAAGTAATGAGTTCTCTGGTGGAGGTACATATGTAGTCTTCAGAGCAGAGGCCCAGTTGTTAGTTGGTACAGGCAAATCAGATGATGGTATGGTCCAGGCAGGTTCCGGAGTAGCAGGACGATCTTTAGTAAGAGGTTTCACACCAAACTTGCCTCAAGTGATGTAGGAATTGATACTGTCCTACCTCTTCACCACTTGGAATATGCTTGCTTATCTGCTGTGGTTTTCACCATCTATTAAAGATATCAGGAATCATTGTAATTGAAGGCTTAATCCGGGTGTCAGTCGTTGTCCAAGCAGAGTATTCAGCTGAAGCAGCTGTCTTTGAGGAACTTGGGGCCGCGGTGCTTGTTGACTGACCTCCCTGATGAGTGGATGAGGACGGAGGTGGTGGAGGAGGAGCTTGAGCAGAATCGGAGGCTTCGGTTGTGCCAGAAGCCCCTGATGCGCCTGACGGTGGTAGAGGAGGAGGTGGTGGTGAAGGTGGCGACCCAGGCGGAGTCTTTGGAGAATCTTGCTTACTTTTCTTCTTAGTTTCCTCCTGAGCCTTATCAACATCAAAGTCCTCACATTCATCACGACGGATGGAGTCCTGCAGTGCTTCATATGCTGCTCGGTGGTCAGCAAGCAAATTGGGGAGGACTTCATCATGTCTTCAACAGAAATAGTGTATAAATTAGAACCACGGGAACCTTTAAGTAATTCAACACCATCCATATCACAAACATAACAAGAATGCTTTCTGAAGGCAGCTTCCAAATCCGAATCACAAAATTGACCGACAGAAAACAAATTATGCCCCAGTCCTTCCATGTAATATACCCTAGAGATTACACTATCACCAACGACATAATCTCCATAACCCATAATAGCACCAAAGTGGATTCCCGAATCTAACTGTCCCGATAAACTTTTTCACGAAATTCACGAGCCATGAGCGATCCCCCGTCATATGTTTTGAACAGCCTGAGTCCAAATACCAAAGGATGATTTGTACGACCTGCATTTGAAAACAGACGAAGATGGAGAGTTTGGAAAGTTGGATCCCCAATGTTGGTTGGGTTCCGTTGGGTTAGCACAAGCAATGGCTGACATTCCGGTAGGTTTAGTGAGCCTAGTTAAAGGGCACTGATCACCTAGGGTGAATGTTCTTCCTGTGGGTCTCCATTGATAACCAACATTGTTAAGTGTTTTGAAGTGGTTTCTAAATTTGTTTGACATGTTAGGTTTCCACACTTGTTTTGACTTGCTTAGGTTCCAACTGCTTAACATGACGCCAACATTTTTAACCATTGGGGGATGCATACACATATTGCAAATAAGTAACACACCCCCCCCCCCCCCCCCCCCCCACACATATCATGAGTAGCCGAAAATAAGCATTTGTTACATGTTTGGCACACAGAATGAGAATTCGAATTAATTACAGTACGCTTAGAGCTAATACTAGAATCAACACGATTCATGGTTTTAAGACTAGATCTAATTGTCCTAGGGTGTTCTTCTACTTTCTTCATACTGTCACTTTTAGCTGGCGGGATCTTATGTTTCTTGAGTATGCTCATAGGCTGAGATCCGCTAGCATCAGTGCAACTGTTTACTCCTATAGAAGGAGGCACAGGGACATTAGACTGCTGAGTGTGTATTGGCTCTACATGTTTGTATGTAGTACTACTTGATGTTGCAATTTGGTCCTCAAAGGTAACTTGCTTTTTCCTAGGGGTGTGTGCATGCTTCTTATCTTGTTGATTAAAGACCTTTGGACAGGTGCCAAACACATATTCTAATAGTTCCTGAGAATGCTTAGTGTAATGGCAAGCAGATGCGAGTGATCTACCTAAAGGTCTTTCAACTTTGGCTTCTTCCACTATTTTGCGAAGTGTATCTACACTTTCCTTAAGATGCTTGAGATAAACTAAATGAACTTCCCTATTGTTCCTATTGCGAGGGGAAATAGGTTCAACATCTATAGCATACTTTCTTGGTGCAAGTACATTTGGTTTAACCAGATTTGTAGTGACACATTAGACCGTATTCTGTAGTTGGACCTTTAGACTCTCATTTTCATTTTTAAGGGCAGTTATCTGTTCTAGATGCTTAGCATGCGTAATCTTGATCGAATCATACAATTCCTTGTAGTGCTGCTTAATCTTTGCATTTTCTGCCCTAAAAAGCTCATTTTGTTCTTGAAGAACATTAACCTTTTCAGTTAATTGTGAGATCTGAAAGTCTAGGGCCCTAAAATCAAGTGTTAGGTCTAGTTCACTACGGGTCTCCTTAAGATGAGATATTTGCATTTTCAGCTTTTGGATGACGTTGTCTTTTCTTTGAAGTGAAGCTTTCATTTGACCGATCACAAAAACGGAGTTAAAATCAGGAGTATCATTAACGGGTGAAGATGGTTTATTCTGAAAACTTTCTTTAAGGTTTTGATACTTTAACTGCAAGTTTAGGTGATTTACCTCAAGATTGGAAAACCGGTTTAAAAGTTCATTATAATTATCCTTATGGATATTATCACGTAAATTAGAAAGCTCTGCTTCAAGTTCCAGACAACGGGCTTTGACAACATTATGAGCCTTTTGCATTTCAGTAAATCTAGATACATTAAGCTCAGAATTCGATGCAACATAAAACACTTCTTTAGACAAACCATCAGCAATTATATTATCATGTTCAATAAGAAGGTTTTTCCGTTCAATCTCATCATGTTTCCTATCAACAATACTTTGGTCAAGTTCAGCTTCCAACTCATCAAAGGCATCACTCATTTCTTTAACTTCTTTTGTTAGAGCTTTTTGAATGCCCTCAAAATGTTCTTGAAGAGTTTTGAAAAATGGAATGACCTCCGTGAGGTAACATGTCTTGGTTTGTTCAAAACCCCTTTCCCCTTCAGTGATCCCAGTTGGTGTGATTCTCTTTTTACAGGTTTTCTCAAATTCGGAAAAAAGTTGTCTAAGTGTAAAAATGTTAATTTTCACTTGACTTTTAGTTGGAAGCACTCTGGGGACAAGCGTTGCAGGTGTATTTAGAGGATACACAGTCAACGCTTTGATTGGTCTGGTGTTCTGCTCTTTGAGAGCTTCAGCTTTCATCTTAACAATATCTTGAGACCAAAATATTTGTTCTGGGGTCAGTTGTTTCTGTGGTGTGAAGCCCGCGATAAAAAAAATTTCTTTCGAGTAATCATGGGGGTGATATTGACCTTATTATCCACACATTCATTAGCTTTCATTTTTTCATGCATTTTCTTCCTAGAAATTTCAGTAAGTTCTAGGGTCTCCTCCCCGTCACGTACTACGGCCGGTGCATGATTGGGTGTGACAATTACATGACCACTATACAGGGCAGGCTGAACTTGCCTTGCACGATGTAGACATAGGGGGTTCTTGTAGCCAATGGCTACCTTATTCACTTCATCATAATAAGACCTAGGTTTACACATCATGTGAACTGTTTGAATAGACTAGCCTTGTTTGAATAGTTTATCCTCGACCTTATCTTTTAAAGCTTTTAAGTCTAAAAATTCTTCAAGGTATGTAACTTCATCTACCATTAACTTGTTATGTTTGATGGTAGAGGCAAGTTGCAATTTTACAGAATGAAGTTCCTTTTTCAAATTCTCTTCCTTAATATTACGGTCACATATAACTATTCTTAGTTGCTCATCAATCTTTTGTTCTCTTTCTGTTAATTCAAACCTGGCACGTCTTTCATACAGTTCAACTTGTTCCTTTTTATATTGCAAGTTCAGCATTTAAAGAATTATCAGCTACTGTATATGTTGGTGCTTTAAAGACAGATTGGGCTTTAGGCTCATGCAAATCATTATCTATCATCACGTACATATCATTTGGAACCGTAGATGCATTGTTTTGTACAACTGGCACTGCGTTGTCCTTTACATACTGATCATATGGAGTCATATTACTATCACTCGTATAATCAGCATGTGAGTCAACAACGTAGCTTGGTTGTACATCGTCCTGCATCCCGTGTTCTTCATGATGTTCACAAATAGCATCCTGAAAGTGATCATGGTCTTGTACCTCAGATAAGATGTCCGAATCATAAGACGGACCGGCTTCATCATACACTGGATCTGCGGATGATAGATTTGCCATGAACATAGTTTGTGCCGTGGGAGCCTCATCAACGTCAGAATCGTAAGCATCACAATCATCAGCTTGAAACACATTATCCACATTGAGAGGATAAGTCCTGAACCGGTTGCTCATCCACATCTTCATCAATAGCATTGTCTGTCCACCAGCTTGAACATTAACTGCTCTTCATCAAGACTACCCCTTCTCTTAAGGTGTGCTCAGCAAAACATCTTTCTTTGAAGTTCATTCAAAGTTCTGTGGACGCTTGGGTTGAGTGCAGTTCCTTGCTATGTGGCCTACCTCGTTGCAGTTGTAGCACTTAACCTGCCTAGCTTGACCTGGATTAGCATTCCCCACTCTGTTCTGTGCTCCCCTATAACCAGCTGCACCTGCACCCCGTGTATTATTACCCTGTCCTCTGTTCTGTCGACCCTGAACATTCTGAACAACAACCCTGCCGTCTTGTACTGTAGCTTGATTCCTTGGGTTTGATGAAGTTCTGAGTTGATTGTTTGTTTGAGGAAGGAAGGTTTTGTATGACTGGGTGAGTAAGGCAAGTGTGTTGGTTAGGTTCTCGATTAGGTTGTCAGTTGGAGAAAGTCCCAAATCAGATTGTGAGGTGTCAGCAGAGTGTGGTTGATGATATGTGGTCGGTGGAATTGTTGATGATTGTGAATGATAATGTTGAGGTAAAACATTGGACATCAAGGCAAGAGGATCAACTGTCTGTTGTGTGAGACGTTCCAACATCATCTTATTCTCGTTGGCATGTGCCTCGTGTTGCTTCAAATAAGCATATAGTTGATCAAAGTTTGAATCCTTTAAGCCTTTGTTAAGTTTCACAGCTGTAACAAATCTACCCCATTCAGGCAACATGTTATTCACAAACTTTGAGTTCAACTGTATTTTTGACATTGTCATCTTGATGTTCCGCATGTCATTAATGAGCTTGGCAAACCTGACATAGTAGTCGTGAATGGTTTTGCCTTTGTTCTGACGAAAGTGTTCAAAGTCATCATACAGTTGTGATTCACGGTCTTCCTTTGTTAATTTTGATCCTTCCAAAAGCATCTTCACATTGTCCCATATGTCCTTTGCATCAGTGTAATGATTAATAAGTGAATAGATATCTTTTGGTAAACCTTGAAGTATGATGTTTGTTGCCCGAATGTCTGCATTGTACCTATCCTTCTCATCCTGTGACAGATCCGAATAGACTCGAGGTCGTTCAGGACCTAGATGGAGAGAACCTTTAGTTCCTTCAGCAACAATTACTCGCGTGGTCCCCATCTGAAAAGGTCCTTCATCAATTGACTTTAAAATGTTTACCCCATTCTCCTTACCCCGACAGTACAATCGAATACGTTGTTGCCATGATGCAAAGTCAGTCTTATCAAGCATAGGTGGTCGGGTATCGGAACCGGCACATTGGATGTCCTCTGAAAGATTAGCCATAGTGATTACTTGTGATATGATTAAGTTGATCGATCAATGATTAGTGATTGTATGTTAAAAGTGATGATTGTTTGTTGGATTAGGTGATATGTTTTCTTGTATGATTGAGATTTGGCTGGTTGAAATAAGTTACTTAATGACGACAATGAAACTTGGACATAAACGTAGTGAAAGTCTAGTCAATACGCAATGTTAGTTTCCATCAAACCAACCTAGATTTGTCATTTTTACCAACCCCGAGGAAAAATATACGAAAATAGTCTTTGAGTTATCATTCCGTTGCAAAGCTAGTCCTTTCACCGCTCCCGAGTAAAAAATATACGAAAACAGTCCTTGGGTTATCGTTCGGTTGCAAAGTTAATCCTTAATGACACTATACGGAAATAGTACTTGGGTTATCGTTCCGTTGCAAAGTTAGTCCTATCACCACTCCTGAGCGTATGTTCGGAATTTTTCATCTTGACAACAATCGCTAGAGCATACGTTTCGAATTTTTGTTTGAAAACTAATATTAATGACAACAAAATAATTTCGTAACACACGATGTAATTGCACGTGGTAGGTGTAAGGTCTAGTAAATATCGTGCTTCTTAAAGTTAGAATCTAATTTAATGTAATTTTATAAGGGTTTTTCTAAAAGCAGCCCTTAGGGCTTTTGATAATAACCAATTTCCATCAATATCTGAAAAATAAAAAGAACAAGCTCTAAATTATCAACCTCCCGCCCTTATATTTCTGGGTCATCATTCCCTCCCTTTTTTTTCTCCTTTTTTTACTCAAACACATTCTCCATATTTTCTTCATTACTCTTAATCAGATCTTCATATTATATGTTTTCTTTAATGTTTAACTATTATTAGGTCCTCTTCTCAAGGTAAAGCTTTTCTTTAACTCCATTTATTTAATCATTTTATGAGTATATAGACCTATATTTTGAAACGAGATCATGGTAATTAGATGTGCTTATGTAAACAAACTGGTTCAATATATAATGCTATATTATAAAATTTAGTCGTTTGAGCGGTTAGTGATAAAAGATAACTCGAGTCAACCTGTTCATAAGTATATGGATCGAGATTGTCGCTTATAGTCTGAGGACATCTACACACATAGAGACATATATACAAAGTGGAGATTATGGTTGATATAGACGAGAAGAACTCGCATGTAAAAATAGTGCATGTGTGGTGTATATACATATATAGGATGCAACTACTTTTGACTAACATTGCCAATAAAAATGTTTCGAGTATGCCATATTTATACCACAGTACGTATGCTCTTTCACATGATATAGTGGCTTGTTAAAGGTATAAACACATTCATGAACTTAAACCCTATAAATATGGTGATATTAGAAGCTGCATTTTGCTTATGCAAAAGGAAGAGAGTTAAGTATCATAGCTTACTGTTACATACATATGTTGAAGTCCTTGTTAGTGTTTTTTAGAATTGTAATATTCTTGAATCTTAACGAATTTTTTTTCTTTTCTGATCATTTGCATATCCTTGCTTTCAGATACTAGATGCATTAATTAGTCTTTTTTAAAGTCAATGATGTTGGACTTGAACAAGCCTCCTGATGAAGAAGATGGTGGAACTTTAGTTCACCGAACTCTAGATAATGAACCTTTCATTGGTCAAACCTTTTCGAGTTTAGAAGAAGCACATATTTTTTACCAGGCGTATGCTATTCAACATGGTTATTCGGTTCGCAGAGACCGTTCTGACAGAAGAAATAACAAGTCCGTAAGACGTGATATTTGTTGTCATCGTGCTGGAAACCCAGCAAAAAAATCACCTATCGTTTCCAAAAATCGTAGAAATAGAGTCATCCAAATGTTGGTGCAAGGTTCATATGCGATTGACTCTAAAAAAGAGCTTTGATATATTCCCCGAAGAATGGCATGTCACAAAGTTCATCAAGGATCATAATCATGAACTGCTATCGCACGAGGAAATGCGTTTTCTTCCTGCTAATCGTATTATCACTCCAGAGGACGAGCAAGAAATTTTGCTATACAAGGAGGCTGGACTTAATGTTCGGGAAATCATTCGGGTAATGGAGCTAAAGAAAAATGTGAAACATGGGGGTCTTTCATTCCTTGACAAGGATATTCACAATTTATTTACTAAAGTGAGGAGAGTGATCGGAGGCAGCGACGCAATGAATCTTATAGAGTATATGAGATCTTTAAAGCAAAAAGATGTCAAGTTTCAATATGTATACACCGTGGATGAAGAGCGAAGACTTGAAAACATATTTTGGTGTCATCCACAGAGTTTTGATTGGTATCAAAAGTATGGCGATGTAGTTGTATTTGATACCACTTACAAGGTCAATGTGTACGACATGCCTTGTGCACTATTTGTTGGTGTCAACAATCATGGTAAGACTGTTTTATTTGGAAGTGCGCTTCTTCGCAATGAGACTCTACATACTTTTAGGTGGTTAATGAAGGTCAGTATCAAAATATACATATTGTACTTTCAACATATAGTTCTTAACTTTATTCTTCTTATCTTTTAAATTGCAGACCTTTGTTACTATAATGAAAAAACCATCCAAAACAATTATAACAGATCAAGATCCATGGATGTCGCAAGCAATAGCCATTGAAATCCCAACAACAAAACATAGCTTTTGTATATGGCATATCACTTCAAAATTTAGTTGTTGGTTTTCGGCTCTTCTACGCACCGAGTACCAAATTTGGTGTGGTGACTTTTATACGTTATATAGAATGACTTCTGCTGAAGAGTTTGAGCATAATTGGCCAATTTTGGTCGCAAAGTATAATTTGCAAAACAATAATCATGTGCAAGGTTTGTATGAAATTAGGATGTCTTGGGCTTCATGTTATCTTCGGAATTATTTTTTTGGAGGAATGACATCAACTAGTAGATCAGAAAGTATAAATGCTTTCATTAAACGATTTGTCTCCTCTCGTACAAGTTTAAAAGATTTTGTTAGACAGGTATAACTTTACCTTCAATATTATTTTTAATGTGCTATATATGATGTTTCATGTGAATTTTACTTCATTTTTTAGGTGGATCTGGCAATCGAAGAAATTGAAAAAGCAGAAGCGCATAACAAGATGTTATGGAAGCTTAGACATCCATCTTTAAAGACAAAATCGCCAATGGAAGAACAAGTTGTTGAAGTTCTCACACCGTTTGCTTCCAAAAAGTTCCAGGAAGAATTCGAAAGAGCAAGTCGGTATTTGGTAGTTCACATTGATGGTGATGAATTTATAATTAGATATTTTGATGGAGATAATAAAAATCACAAGGTGTTTTGGGATGGAAATATAGTCATGTGTAGTTGCAAGAACTTTGAATTTTGGAGGATACTTTGTCGTCATATATTTCGGGTATTTCTCCACAAAGATTGTTTCAAGATACCACCCGCTTACTTTCCTTTACGCTGGTGTTTAGATAACTTACAAAGGAGTGCCAATGATAATGAAGTATCAATGGACGAGACACCGGTTAACCATGAAGATATTCTCCCGGACGATATGCCAGATACCGAAAATGATATTCTTTGTCCTCCAAAATCAATACCAAAAGGTCGTCCAAGAAAAGGGCGCGAAAAGGGTGGAAAAGAATCGGCGACGAAGGGGCAAAATAGATGTTCTTTATGCAAACAACGAGGACATACAAGACCTAAGTGCCCGGAGAAGGACAATATTCTTTTCATGGTAGACGATGCTACAAGTGCGTCACAGAAGAAGAAAAGACGTTTGCCACACAATGAATGGCTAAATCCAATTTTTAATCTGAAGCACTAGAGGATTATATTCTCGTTAGTGTTTTGCAGAAATTTCATGTTTTCCTTAAGTATCTTCACATTCAATAATGGAGATGAACATTTGTTTCTTATGTTTCCTGAAGTGAGTTTTTAAGTTTTTGATTTTAAGTTGCTATTTTAGTTTTACAAGGGGTGTGCTACATTCTTCAGTTTTAATGTTCAAAACAAGAAGTGGGTTTGTTTTACGATGAATAAAATGGATGACTTATGAGAAAAAAAAGGGATGAAACAATTTGCTAGTTTTTTTATGTTTTAAGAGATATTGGTGGAAAATTAGTTATTATCAAAAGCCCTAAGGGCTGCTTTTAGAAAAACCCATTTTATAGTATTCTCGTGAACAAAAAAGTAAGTGAAAATTACTTAATAAAAATTGTAATAATTAATATTGAGTTTCATGTGTATATATTTGTTTATTTTGATGTATATACTTGGATAAGTAAAAAGAGAAAAAAATTTTAAATACAAGTAATGATGGAAATAATCATTTGAATTTTTTTTTTTGAGAAAAAGTAAAATATAATTAAGGGTAAATTACACTGCTAGTCTCTAAACTCCACCCCGTTTGCCCGTTTGGTCCTCAGATAATGGGGACTCTCATACGGAGTCCCTTTGGGCAACTGTTCATTACCCGTTTGATCCCTCGAGCCTCGTTATACCTAACGACAGTTAAATCCGTTGTTATATCTCCCATGTGCCTTGCACGCTATAGGTATTTACGTCTTTTCATCTAATATTTGATTGCACAATTGGTCTCTATCAACTTAAAAGTCAAAATTCAAAAATCTATCCGTTAGTATTGTTAATTTTTTTTTGTCTTTTTCCCATTACACATTTGGTCCCTAAAGTCATGTTTGTCTTCATTTGCAATAATTAGTCGGCAGCTAATTCATTTTTTTCTATTTGATTAGACTATTGCTATTTCTTTTTAATTCTCAAGAACACAGAAAACACCAACCCAGATCTATTCAAAACAAAAACCCATATCATTTTTACTTGTGAACTTTTATGTGTAAAATTAATATTTAAATTCCTTATTTTTCTCATTCTCTTATCTGGAATCTCATTAAACCTTCTTGCATCAAAAATAGTATTAATTTTTTTAACGTTCCAACTTAGTTAGACAAACATTACTACATTAGTATGCCCCTAGTTTTGTACATCACACGGTAGATTCGGTGGTGGTTGTTGTCAAGGTGCGATGAGTGGCGGCGACGGTGGTTTAGGTGCAGAGGCGGACCCAGGCTTGTTCCATGTGATGCCCGGGAACCACCTTAGACGTTGGAAATCTTTAAAAACGTATGCAACAAAAAAGTAGGACCCACTTTAGAAATTTACTAGGAACCACCTTAGTGTTTGAAAGATTGGTGCTTCATGCTTGTTGTTTTTTAACTTGCTAAGGTGACTTGGATTTTGTCTGCTGGAAAGTTATGAAGTGGTCAGAGAAGAAAGAAAAATGAAAGAGATATGGGCTTATGGGTATGTTTGGCAAAATGGGCTGGGGCTGGGGCTAGGGCTTGTGATGTGGCTAGAGCTGGGGATAACGCTTATATTATAAGCTAAATTGAAATTTGTATTTTTGTAAACTTGTTTGGCAAATAGGCTGGGGCTTATTATTGCAAAATTACTAAAAAAGACATAATTAAATGAGTTTTATGGTATATATTAGATATTTTTATGGGTAAATATGTAATTTATGATTCATAAGCCTCGGGCTAAAGTTTTTAGCCCCTTTTATGGGGCTGAGGCTTACAGGGGCTTATGACTTCATAAGCCTGCGTGACAAACGGGGCTTATTTTATAAGCCGGCTTATTTTAAAAGCCCAAGCCCCAATAAGCCCCTACAAGCCCTTATCCAAACACACCCTTAAAATTTGTATTTTTTTAAACTTGTTTGGCAAATGGGCTGGGGCTGGGGCTTATTATTGTAAAATTACTAAAAAAGACATAATTAAATAAATTTTTAATGTATGTTAGATATTTTTAAGGGTATATAAGTAATTATTGGTTCATAAGCCCCGGGCTAAAGTTTGTAGCCCTTTTTATGGGGCTGGGGCTTATAAAGGCTTATGACTTCATAAGCCCGCGTGACAAACGGGGCTTATTTTATAAGCCGGCTTATTTTAAAAGCTCAAGCCCCAATAAGCCCCTACAAGCCCTTATCCAAACACACCCAACATATAAGGCGATTTGGAGTTTCATTTTCTAACCAATTGGTGACAAGAGTAGCTCACTAGAATGCAGGCAACCATGGCTCGTGAGAAGAAATTGTCACTCGCCATCCTCATTCTTTGGGGTGGTCTCACGCATGAGGTGAGCAAAGACTAAGGACAAACGATGAGACCCTCTCACCAATTTGGTTGTGTACAAAAGTTGTCACTCACCCCCCACCCCAAAGGATACATACACTAGTATAAAAATAAAATAAAAAATTAAACTTTACCATTTTCACCTATAAATACATTTTTATGTCATCATTTTTATACACAACTTCAAACTTAATTTCACACAACTCAAACAAAATAGTTATCACTCATCATGAATTTTGATATGAATTCTGAAGCAATAATTTCCACAGACTTATCGGACGACGAAGAAGTTACTAGTCGGGACATAAGTTTTTTTAGCAAAGCATTGTTGTTTATTAATAATACACGACAAGCAAATCAACCATCTGGGCTAGCTCAGATGGCCACCAAATGTATCCTTGGGGAGGTTGTTACCACATGTGGGAGGTCTCGAGTTCGAGCCTCCCCGTGAGGGTTTTCCTTCATGAGTTAACAAGGAGTGGGGTTTATCCCCTAAGGAGAAGGTTCGAATCTTGCATATTGCCCAATTGGATGTCACTGTGAGCTCGAATCACTAACTTGCCGTTCTAAAAAAAATATACACGACAAGCAAATCGACCAAGGGGAAGCATCATAAGTCGAGATCATTATGGTGCTCATGAACATTTAGTCCAAGCCTATTTTAGTGTGAATATGGTGTTTCCGGATAAACCTTTCGAGGAGAAGTTCTGAATGAGTCGAAGGTTATACACAAGGATAGTTGAAACATTTGAAGAGATGTTCCGAATGAAACTTTCAAGAACAAAAGCACGGGATGACGGGATATATCCAGAATGGGCGACATTTGTTAAGTCGATTACAAATCCATCTGATGAGGACCTCAATTGAATACTGTATAAACGAATCATGAAGCGGCAATGAAAGATGTTGAGAGGGTGTTTGGTGTTCTAAAGAAGAAATGGGTTGTATTAGCCAATGTCACATGACCGTCTCGTATGAAAAAAAAAAGAAATATGATGTATACATGCATCATGATTCGAAAAGACATTGGGGAGGCGATATCTCTCGAATGGTATCCGGAGGAAGCACATTAAGTTAACGACCTCATACGATCCCAAGAACAAAAGCATAGAGTTATCTGACTAATCAAATCGTCACAAGTGCATCAAAACCTTCGTGCCGATTTGGTCAAACACCTTTCTCGTGATGTTTAATTTTACTTTTTTAATATTTATGATGTTTTTTTATTTTTAATGTAATGTTTTTAATTTATGAATAAAAGTTTTAATTTTTAATAAATAAAAAAATGAGTTAAAAGGTGAAGTGGTGCGACCATTATGTGTAAAAAGTGAAAGGAAGTAAGGAGAGGTAAATAGAGAGAAAGCTGATGTGACGTTAAAATGGAAGGTGAAGTAATATGACCATTGTGGGTAGCCTAATTATGTTAACTTTGAGATTCTCTTTTTATTAATTTGAAATTGGATTAAGATCCTCTCAAGTTGAAGATAACTTTATAGGTCATGTTCACCAATCACAATTTCACTAAAAGAAAAACTTGTATACATTTATCTTAATTGTGATTGGTGAACATGACATATCAAGTTATCTTCAACTTGAAAGGATCTTGATTTTGAAATTGAGTTTGC
>BQNB010093994.1:0-23268 GCA_026074375.1 Tanacetum coccineum | reverse complement strand
CTAACTAGATATCGATTTTGGTCCAGTAAATGAATTGACGACTTAATTAGAAAGATAGTAACTATCTGATCCACTCTTATCATGTTGTCTGCTTTGAGACGCTCCGGTAATGAGAACTGGTATGTGCTTAATTACACATACCATTTTTCATTAAAAACGGACTTAAACGACCACAAACACACATAAAATGCCATATATATGCTTGTTTTTGTGTTTGTGTTGTGCATGTAACAGATATTCACTAAAGGACAAAAACAAGGCCAAAGATGACAAAACCGAGCACCGATTTGAAAATAGCACGAGATTTCGAGTCCGACAGTGCCTTCATCTTCTATTGGGCCGGCCCGACACCATTTATATGGGTCAGACCGACCCATACTTATTATAACTAAATGTTAACCATTCTTAAATTGCAACCAAGATTAATAAACCCAGCCATGGATTCTGCCCAACATTTATATAGAAGTGTTGGTCTACCTAGAAATGTATTGCTAAACTCGGCCCAATTTAAGATGTGCTAACTTTGGCCCATCCAATAATGGAAGTCCAAGAAACTAAGGAAAGGGCCAAACAAAAAATCCACACTATGACCAGCGTACTGTTGACGCAATATAAGAGAAAAACTTATAAAAAGTACCAGGAGCACATGAAATATCGGATCCTTATCACATCTTGATTTTTTTTTTTCAGAATAGAGTATTTGTTTTATGTAATTTCATTTCTGTAACTTCCTTGTCGTTCATACTTTTTAGATACTAGTTTTGTCTTATTTCAATGATTTGGAAATTTAATGTCTAGTTTTGTTAAAGAGTTTATTAATTTGTGCTTTTAATGAAATTGGTTTCATTTGTGTTTATTTTTCTCTTTACTAGTCGAACTATTTTTTTTCCATATGTCAGATTCATTAAAACTAGTTTTTAATCCATTTAATTAGTCTAGGTAGTTAATGGTAACTATTGTTTGAATATTTGGGTTATCATTAAAGTTAAAGGAGATGTGTATTGGAGCTTATGAGCACCGAGTGAAAAGTTAATGGAGATTAAGAGAAGATTGATTTTTTTTAATGGTGAAGATTGAAGAGATGAATTTTAGAGTTTAAGGAGCGGGTTTCATCTTGACATCTTTACTTTCATTCGGTTATCTCTATCCTTTTTACCTTTTTATTTTTAGTATGTTGATGTTTATTGGCATGTTTAGATTAGTTATGATTATTGTTGCTTTATTTGTTGATTCTAGTGTAGTTATGATCACTAGCAAGTAGTTTTGTTATATGCTTGTTAAGTAAGTTGGTAAATAGTAAATTAAGTGTGAAATTTAATAAGTGACTAGTGATTGATAATTTGCAAAAGTTATTTAGTTTAGTGTTTTATTTAGTCGAACAGGCAAAAGCCGTAAGATTAAGTAGGCATTAATTTAGTGATTAATATCTTGCTTAAAAGTTGTTTTCAATATTAAGCCAACGTTTTGAGGAAACGATTTATTTAGACGGATATTGATTCGTCATTAAGATCTAAAACTTCACATTTAAGAATCTATTCACTTTTACTTGACAAGCATATTTTTTTTTCTTTATATATCTTTCATCTTATTAGCTTGCTTGTTATTTAGTGTAATTTAGTCTATCGCTATCTTTAGTTTTAATTAAAAGCCAAAAAATTAAAAGACATTCGAGCATTAACTTTGGAAACATTTTCGTGGATTTCAAATTCATCTCTCGTTGGGATACGACATCCGAGGGATAGACTATTACTTTTCCTAAAGTAATTTTCTTATCTAACGGGAAATATTATATACTTATACGATTATCACTTACCTTTATTTGCTTTTGCATTTCATTATTAGAAATAGAATCCAAAATCAAAGATTTAAACTATTCAAATCACGCGTTCACAAACTTAAACGAGATTCTCTAATGCACGCTTCGTCGGGATACGACTCGGGAAGATTTGGTCATCACTTTTCCTAAAGTGATTTTCATTTCTTAACGGAATACTATTCTTATATTATTTGATAATAGGAAGGTATACTTTGGTTATTATATATATATATATATATATATATATTATATATATATATATATATATATATATATGTATTATATATATATATATATGGTATATATATATACGTATTATATATATATATATATGTATATATATTTGTGTGTTTATATTATATGTTTGTATATTATATTTGTTTGTATAATATATATATATATATATATATATATATGTATGTATATATATATGTATGTATATATATATATATATATATATATATATATATATATGTTATATATATATATATATATATACTATAATTTATATTTTTACTATACTATATATATATATATATATTTTACTATTGTTCTCGTTAATCAATATAAGTTCGTCATCATCTTGGAAAAGAGCTTGAAGAACTGCAATCTGCTAAGACGTAATTTTCAAACGAATATGATCTACTCTTGCAAGAATGTCTTTCAAAAGAAATCATGTGTTCTATTATTCGTTCTTTTGAGAGTCTTAATGAAAAACCAGAATTGCTAATGTTTTGTATCTGAGAAAATAGATGAATGTGACTTGTCTTGCGAATTGCCTTTCCAATATGAACTAAAAAATGTTGTAAACAAGATTATAATGTGCTATCAAAAAGTTTTTTACAATTGAGCAACACTTGATTTCTCTTGAACTTGCTTTACAACAATATCAGGAACAACTTAAAAATGATAAAGTTTAGAAACAAAAATAATCTTCTTCATTTAGAGATCAAAATGAACAATATTTCATCATTCAAGATTTAAAAGCTCAATTACAAGACAAGAACATTGCCATAAGTGAGTTAAAGAAACTCATTGAGAAAATGAAAGGTAAGGATGTGGATACTAATTTTGGAAAACCATCAATCATGGGGAAACCGCCTTTGCAACCAATCAGAAATCAACCAGTTATAAGACAACCGTCTGCGTATAAATCTGAACGATCTTCATTTTTAAAAACACGGTTTGCCTTCGAAGTTGGTGAGTTAAATGATTTGACAAAACCAGTCACTCCACATTCTTAGCCTCAAGGTTATAAAAAATCCTTGATAAGCTTATCATGTGAATACACCTGGCCCTTCTAAGAATATCTCAAAGCGTGTGTCATTTCAGTCTCCAAAGGAATCTGTAGGCTCAAATGACATGGTTAATAACTACTACCTAGAGGAAGCTAAGAAAAGGGCACAACTTCAAAAAGACAAAGCTTTAAATTCAAAACCTATTTTAAGTACTCCTGCTAGATTACCAAACACTGCTAATGGTAGCAAACTGAAACCTAGGATCTCAAATCAACAACCTAGGAATTAGCCACCATTCATGAGTAGTCGGGTAACAAAAAAGGTTTTTTTTTTCATCATAGCTGGTAAAACCTAGGATCAAAGTATCCTTTCTTGAAGTCAAAAGACTTGGCATGCTCTACATGCAAAAAGTGCATTTACAGTGCAAATCACAATGTATGCATCTTAAATACCTCTCAAAGGTGAATTCTCGTGTGGTGGTGGTGGTGGTGGATTATCATCATGAAATTCATCTTCTCCTGCCATTGAATAGATCTGAAAGGTAAAGGTTTATAATAGATCTGTTTTGATTCTTCTTACTCAGAGTTTCTCAACAAGCTCTGATACCACTTGTTGATCCCAGTCTGAATAGATCTTTCTAGCCTGTTAAGGGTGGTAGTCAATCTGAATAGATCCAAACTAACTACAAGAGAAACAATGACTATGAACAATATAAGTTATGCGGAAATTAACTTATACTGCTAAGAAGAACAATGAATAAAACAGAACTTTGATTACTATTAATCTGCTAGATTCTAGAATACTAACTATAATTTTTTGTGAAACTTGTATGTCTAACTAGTGTCGTAGGGTTCCTTTTATACACCAAGGAAACCCTAATGGGCTTACAAAACGCGTTAAGTGATCATGCATATCTATTCCTAATATATCTCATGCATATCACTTAAGCAGTACTATCTATATATGCTAGCAGTACCAAGTTACTACTAACAGCACTAACTCTACTACTAGTACTAACATATATACTAGCAGTACTAACTAACTAATACTAACAATACTAACTCAGGAAACCATAATTCCTAATAATCCTCCCCTAAACATGATGTTCACTTGTTAACCTTCATATTTCTTCAGTTTGAGCTTTTTGAACACCTGGAGGATGTATCCAAACATACTGCTTACTCTTTAATCTTTTCTTTGATGAACTTGAGCTCTTTTGTTACTTTGTAATCTTGAAATTCTTTAGCTTCTAGTCTTTGTCATCATCACAGCATCTTGGTAACTCAGCAACACCAACTAAGTTGGCCTTATAGTTTTTGGCAAACTACGAGCCATTAACGGATTTGATGTTTCTTTACCAGTAGCCGTTTGCTCTGGAATAGCCAATGCTTCATTGTAACAACATGATGCATTGATAACCATATAGTTTTGAGTAAACTATCAACTATCAACGGATTTGAGAAGTCTTTACCAAAAGCCGTTTGCTCTGGACTAGCCAGTTCTTGATGTCTGTTATACATGGTGAACTGATGACCATTTGTTGTGTGGTGATGAAACCAACACTTAAAGATCCTTCTCTTCTCCATCATGGCTTCCAACTTCATCAATCTGCTTTTGAATGAATCTAAGCAAATCATAAGTACTATTACTTGCAGACTCAGCTATCAACTTCAAAGACACCATCCTCTTAAGTATTTCTTTTGTGAGTGGATATTTCCTCTCTACAAGCATATGAATCTCAGTACCATCTTCCAGTGTCAAAGTATGAACCCCACAATTCTCATAGAAATTCCAGCTCTTAATATTCCATCTTTCTTGATTCTACCAGAGTTTATCTTCTGTATTTGCATCAAACATTGTCCTTAAATCTCCCCAAAGAACTAGATCAACACCTTTTGGAGTAATTCTTTCAAACCTCTGCATCACCAGGTTATATAACTCCATAAGATCTAGCATATCAAACCTTGTCACCATTTTAGAAAAGGTCTTAATCCATTTAGAGCTTCCATCAAATCTAAAGATCCTGTAGTAGATACCCTCTGCTTCATGTCTGTCATAATGATAGAACTTTGATTCCCAGTTAATAATTGGAAATCTCTTCTCCAGGACTTCATAATCTATCATTCCTTCTTTATCTGAAACTATTTTCAGAAAAGTCTTTAGATCCTCTTTTTCTTCAAGGTCAGACTCTGTCTTCTTCCTCTTAGACATTCTTTTCATTCTTGGACCTCCTTTTCTCTTTCTTGAAACATCTAAAACTCTTTCTCCTGCATCTTCCTTGTTCATACTTTCAATCTTAGTACTGTCGGGTTCTTTAAGAACCTCCTCCTTCATTGAAGTATCTTCTCCAGCTGCCTTCTTACTATCTTTTACTACATCATCTGAATCCATAGGTTTGAAGTCATCAATTCTCTTATTCTGTCTTTCATACATAGCTTGGATTTCTTCAAATGTCTTTGCTTTTAGCTGAGAGTGTTTGTAACCATCCATATTCTTCAGATATGTCATCATCAAATTCCTTAGTTGAGATTTAGTTGGTGGTCTACTTCTAATCTCAACAGCTCTTTGTGCAGCTCTGAATTTTCTTTGTGCAGCTATTGTTTCAGCCAAGAACTTTTCTTTTTCTTCAATTGTGTACTCCTCTCTTTCTTCCTGTTGGAGCTTGGCTGTAAACAATGCATCAACATCAATACCTGCTTGGACTTCATTAAACATTTCCACTTTATCAACTCTAGAAGCTTCTTCTTGTGCTGCTTTTTCTTCTTGTATTCTTGCAATCTCGACCAATTCTTCCTCATGTAGTTTGTGAGCCAATTCTTCATCTCTCTTAATCTGATCTATGCCTTGATCTTTTCTCTTTATCTTGACAGGTTCTTCCTCAACTAAGATACCCTTTACTTTGTCTTTAGGATCAATGGATGGAAGTGGTTTGAGTGTTGTTATTGATCTCACAGGTCTTGAAGAATCTTCAACATCTTTAAATGCCACTCCTTTTTCCTTTAATTTCTCTTCTTTCATCTTTATCAAAGTTTGAGCCATAGTTATATCTTCATCATCAAATATACTTGTTGTTGTTGGAGGAGTTCTAGGCTCAACAACACTAACTTCAGGATCAGCAATACTAATAGTTGCACCAGCAGTACTAACTGGTGCATTAGCAGTATGAACTTCTGGCCTAGCAGTATCAATATCTGGCCTAGCAGTATCAACTTCTGGCCTAGCAGTACTAACTATACTACCACCTTTTTTTACCACTACCCTTGTCTTCAGCAATTACTTTAGTATCAACATCCAAATTAAGCTCCTTAGTCTCATTGCTTTGCCTCCCCTCATTCACAGCTTCCTCTATTTCCATATAGTCTATACCATGAGCTAAATCAGCATCAAGATCATCAAAGGCATCCAAAAGTTGGTCTTGGTTTGGCATTTTTCCTCCCCTGTTTGGATACAGACTCCTTTTTTCCCAACTTTTTCGTCCTTGACAACCTAGACACACTCCTTAACCATGCTTTGTGTTGGGCTTGTATTGGGCCCACTGGGTTTGGGTTTGGGCCCAATAAGGTACAGGTTTGGTTATTGGGCTTTTTCAAGCCCAATAAGGTTATGAAGTGGGTTTTGTGTGTACAATGGCTGAGATTGGCTGTAACTGGGCTAGGATTGGGCCTTCAAAGTCTTCACAGTCTTTGTCAATTGCACACAAATGGGCTGTTGAAATTGATTGAGGGCCCATTTGGTCTTCACAGTCTTCATAAATATACTATTGGGCTTTCCCGGCCCATCAGATGGGTTAAGATTGCATCCAATAGTATTCTTCAGTTCCGGCTCCGGTTTGACTGCTGATTCTTCTGTATTGACTCTGACTTTGGCATTTTTGGACTTTGGCCTTGATTTTGCATAGTCTTTTCCATTCCATGCTCAGTTTTGTCATTTTGGCTTGGTTTTCTGTCTTTTTGTTGATATCCACTTCCTGCACAATACAAATGCAAAACAAACATATATTTGGCAGTTTTTGTCTGTTTTTGGTCATTTAAGCTCGTTTTTAGAGGTAAAAGATATGTGTAATTAAGCACATATCAATACATTAAGAATTTCTTCTTAGCATCCAAGTTCCTAATCATACCCTTAAAAATCATCTTAGAAAAATTAAATTTTCCATCTATAGCTAAGCAAATCAGTGCAGATGCAATATTTGTGGGAAATTGATCCCAAGAAGTACTTTTTGAACTACGGCAGTGAATTAGGGTATGAATTGGGTACTTCTATTGTGGGGAGAAGAGAGCTTTTTAAAAAGTAAGAATTGTAAGATCTCTCTCATACCCCATCAATTGAAGGTTTTCATAAATTTCTTGATTTGTGAGACAATCAATTCCATCCACATCATTAAATAGAAGATCTCGTCTAATAGATGCTTCAGAAATTGATACAGTCTTGCCAACAACTTTAGCTTTAATGTAACTAACATTATTGACTGTTTTGGAAGTAGCAGTGTTCCAAAACTGTTCAATAAGGGAAGTAGAGACAGTAGGACTTACAGTGAGAGAGTAGTAAATTGAGCTTCGTGTAAGGAAGTCCACTATCTTATGGAATTGAGCATTCCATTCAGTTTTCTCTAAACAAGCAGCCATAGAGGTGTAATTAATGATAGTCGTTGATTAGAGGGATTAGGGTTTGTGATATGAGAGTGTGGGAGAGAGATTAGGTGAGTAAATTGTGTGTTTGAGAATGGTTTATATAGGTTTCAAGTATACCCAGTGGCGAAGAAACCGCAATTTTACACTTTGCATCCCTATCTCCCTTGTTTCTAATGGTAACTTAACAGTACTAAGGTTTGCCTCGCAGTACTAAGTTTTGGCCAGGCAGTACTAAATTTTTACCAGTATTAACTAAAACTGACAGCACTAACTAACTTAGTACCATATGTAGCTCTCAATCCTCGTCCCAAAGAACATAATGAACCTCAACATCATTTCCCAAACTGTACAACAAATCAACCTGCCATTTTGCCTCCCCTAAACTAGTGCAGCTATTGGTTGATCATTCCAATGTTAACAATTAAGAAATTGAATCTACTAACATCAAAAGCTTTGGTTAAAAGATCAGCCACATTATCATCAGTGTAAATCTTAAGCACCTGGATAAGCTTTTTCTCATAAGCATCCCTAATGAAGTGGTGCCTAATCTCAATATGCTTTGTTTTAGAGTGAAATATTAGATTCTTTACAATGCAGATTGTGCTTTCATTATCAATGTAGATCTTTGTGTTTATAAAATTGAACCCATAGTCTAACATTTGATTCTAAATCCACAATACTTGCCTACAGTAGTTGGTAGCAGCAACATACTCTGCCTCTGTAGTAGAAATAGCCACGATTGTTTGTTTCTTGCCCTACCATAAGATAAGTCTCCTGCCAAGAAATTGACAACCTCCTATTGTGGATTTCCTGTCAAGATTTGCTCCAGCATAATCACTGTTAGAATAGGCTTCCAGGTCAAATGATAACACTCTAGGATACCAAAGGCCCAGTTTGGGTTTGCCTTTGAGGTACCTAAAGATCCTCTTCACAGCATGAAGATGTGAGGTTTTTGGAGTTACCTGAAACCTAGAACAAGCACAGACTGCATACATAATATCAGGCCTAGAAGCAGTCAAGTACATTAAAGAGCCAATCATGGATCTATAAAGATGTACATCCACATCAGCAGCTTCTTCATCCTTGTTCAAGGGCTTCTGGGTTTCAATTGGAGTACTGGCAGACTTTACATTAGCAAAATCAAACTCTCTACAACATACTTATCCTAACTTATGAAAATACCATCTTCTTTCTACTGGACCTGTAATCCAAGAAAGAAGGTGAGCTCTCCCATAGAACTCATCTAGAATCTGCTCTTCATCAATGCCTCAAATTCATCACACCAAGACTTCTTTGTAGAACCAAAAATAATATCATCTACATAAACCTGCACTAACATGATATCATTCTTGTCCTTCTTGATGAAAAGAGTCTTGTCAATGGTTCCTCTTCTGTATCCACTCTTCAACAAGAAAGTAGATAAAGTAGCATACCAGGCTCTGGGAGCTTGGTGTAAACCATACAGAGCTTTTACAACTTTGTAGACCTTCTTAGGGAACTTAGGATCTACAAAACCTGGAGGTTAAGACACATATACCTCCTCATCAATTATTACATACAAGAAGGCACTCTTCACATCCATCTGATAAACTATGAATCCCATATAAGAAGCAAAGGCCAAAAAGATCCTGATGGCTTCAATCCTAGCCACAGGAGCAAAAACCTCATCATAGTCTATCCCTTCCTCTTGTCTATATCCCTGGGCAACCAACCTTGCCTTATTTCTAACTACAACACCTCTTTCATCCTTCTTATTCCTGTAAACCCATTTTGTCCTAATTGCCTTCTTTCTAAAAGGCAAGTCAACCAGAATCCAAACTTTCTAAATCTTGAATTGTAGCAACTCTTCCTGCATAGCATCAACCCAACTTTCATCTTCAAGAGCTTGAGATATCTTCTTGGGTTCAATCTGAGAAAGGAAGCAAGCAAACAAATAGTGCTGGAAATCCTTGTGATTATTTCTTCTCTGCTTTTGAATATAACTAACAAAAGCATGAGCTCCAGAACTTTTATTCACTTTGCTCCTTGTCTGAACTGCTGAGGTTGGATCTCTAAGAATTTAAGTTGTAGGATGAATGGAGTGTATCCTTGATGTGGGAATAGGACTAACATTCATAGTGGTTTCTAAATTAGTGAAGTTAGCCACTGCACCCTTATCATCATAAGATGCATTGGTAAAAATCCCATCACTTGGATTGTCATAAATCTCCTCAAGAGCACGTATTTGAGAATCATCTTGGTTATTGTTAGTTAGATCAGGTCCACCAGTACTAAAAACTCTTGAAGGACTGGCAGTACTAATTGGTGTGCTAACAATATTAAATGTGTTAGTACTGGTAGCTCTAGCAGCTCCTGCTTGAAGAAGTAAATCCTTAGTACATTAAGGAAACTCCTTTCTAAATGCTTCAGCTGCATCATTAGCCTCCTTTTCTTGTCTTTTAAGCCTTCAGCTGCATCATTTGCTTCTAAGCTCTTGACTGTTAAAGTATAAGAAAACCATAATGGCAGTACAAAGTATTCTTGAGCAGGTTCAACTTCCATTTCAGAGTTTCATGCATCAATATTATCTTGTGTACCTGCACTATGATTAGCTTCTTTTAGACCTGCAGTTTTGTTAGCTTTATTTTCTGCAGTAATAGGCTGATAGTTCATTGAATCAGTTAAATAATCAAGATCAAACAACCAATTAGGTCCTTTCCTTACAACATTAGGTTTATTTTCTAAAAAGTTTATATGCAGGTTATCTTCACCTTCCCTCTTCCCCCCCTGGTTCTAAATTGTAATACCCTAAAACCTTCTAATTAGAGGAATACCCAACAAAAAACCCTTCATCAGACTTTTCTCAAACTTGCCTAGGTGTTTAATGTATTCAAAGATGGTCACATGGCACCCAAAAGGTCTTATATAGCTTATGATTGGTATTTTACCAGTTATAAGTTCATAAGGTGTCTTGTTTTGAGGCTTGGTCACTAACACCCTATTAAGGACATAGCAAGCAGTAATAACTACTTCAACCCAAAAAGTGTCAAGTAAAAATGAATCTGCTAGCATTGTTCTAGCAGCCTCAATTAGGGTCCTGTTCTTCCTCTCAGCAACTCCATTTTGTTCTGGAGTTCTGGCATTACTGTATTCCCTCTTGATCCCTTTTGACCCACAGAATTCAATAATGTCTTTTGAATTTGGTACCATTATCACATCTAATAATTTTAACCTTTTGATTTAATTGGTTCTCAATTTGTCTTATAAAGTCCTTAAGGATGCCATTAGTTTCATCCTTAGTTCTTAAAAAGAACACCCAACTAAACCTGCTAGAATCATCAGTGATAACAAGGCAATAAGTCTTATGGTTTATGCTCCTTACAGATGTGGTTCCAAATAAGTCCATATGTAAAAGATGTAAGGCTGACTAATGGAGCTTACTACTTTGGCCTTACAGGAGACCTTGTGTTGCTTTCCTTTCTGACAAGCAACACAAGTGTGGTCATTTTGAAAAATCTTTGAATGTAAACCTCTTACAAGGTTTCCCTTCACAAGTTTGTTTAAATTTTTAAAATTTACATGACCCAGCCTTCTATGCCATTTGTTAGATTCATCAACTGTGGCCTTTGCAATCAAACAAGCTAAACCTCCAGTAGGAACAATGTTCTCTAGGTTGAAACTATACATATTGTTTTGTCTGGGGACTCTAAGTAATACTTGATTTTCATCAGGCAACATAAAGTCAGAGACAGTACAAGACATACAGATTCATGAAGAGAACCTTGTTCTTCTTGTCACACATTTGTGACACATAAAAGAGATTAAATTGCTTTAGTTCTTTCACAAAGTACACATCCTCGAAATCTAACTTTCCAGTTATTATTTTACCTTTACCAGTTATTTGACCTTTACTTCCTCCAAAAGCAACAGGGCCACCATTATAGTCTTGATATTTAACAAGGTAGGCTTTATTCCCAGTCATGTGCCTGGAACATCCACACACACACATCACAAGTCCTTTTTCCTTTCTAAAGCTTTTTGTGGATCATCATGCACATCAAATAAGAGAAATTAGTTTCTCTTAGGGACCCAAGCCATTGCTGACTTGGGTCTGCCTAGTGGATCTTTAAAATTTACATTTTTACTAGAGTTTGATCCACTATTGTATTTGGAGACTTTATTCTAGTAGTGTCTTTTGGATCTCCAATTACAACCTACTAAGGTCTTAACAACAGTTTCCCTATAGCCCCTAACATCACTAACTGTTTTGTCCCCAGCAGTATTTACTTTAGGATTTGTAAAATTTGCTTTTGATGCTGTTGATTTATTAAATGGCCTTCTAATAGGTGAATGAGACTTATAAAAGTTATTTCTTTGTCTGATTTTATTCACAATGGGTCTAGCAGTATTAACTTTTCTAGCAGTACTAGTTTCTGCTGCTTGACTAGAAGGATTTTGTCTAGCAGCATTAACTGGAAATATGCTAGTTTTAGTTAGTACTGCTTTTGGAACAAACTTGTTTTGGTGATTCAATCTCTACACATTGTTCCACACTGGTCTATTCTCCCCTTGACCAGTACCCTTACCCTTTTGTTTGTTCAATTCAACATGTTTAGCCATTCTTTTCTCATGGAAGTCACAATCTCTAATAAGATGACTAAAGCTACCACATACAAAGCATGCATTTTTAGTGAAACCATATCCCAAACCCAGCTTTTTGGACATTAAACCATTCCAGTCTCTCTTGTCAGCTTTAGGACTTGGACTACATGTGTTATGTTCTTTAACAGTTTCCCTAGGAGTTTTTACATGCTTAACAGTATTAACAAAAGCAAAACTAGGTTTTTCCTGTTCTTTTGAAGGTTTAATCACATATTCATCATCACTGTCTGACTCATACTCCTCAATGATAGGAGCATCAGACCAAACTTTAGGTTTACTGACAGCTTTGGGTTCATTTACAGCTGGTTTAGGCACAGATTCAAGTGTTTCTACACTAGAATTTGATTCACAAGAGACAAAATCACTGTAACAACAGCAGCATTCGACTAGTATTAGGACTGTTTTGGACTATATGTAAAATTTGACTCATCTATTCCAAAATCATATTTAGGAGGCATATAGATCCTTGTCATTAGAGGGGGAACTGCATGCATTCCTTCAACTTTTGCAAATCTATCATACACAGGACTATCTTCTACATCACTAGACCTACTGTCAAATACACTTTCAAGAACTTCATTTTCATAACTTAAAACACCTTCATGTATTTGATCTCCATACCCAAGCCCAGATTTGTCCTTAGCACTCATCTGACTATTTAGCAGTTTACTAAGACCTTTAGAAGAACTTTGAAAATTTTCAAGTTTAGTTTTTAATTCTTCCTTTTCTTTTACAGCTTCTACTAATAGTTTCTTATGATATGTGAGCACATTAGTTTTATCATCTAAATCAATTTTTATAAACCTAATTTTTTCTTCATAAACAAGTTGATTTTGCTGATGACAAACTAATTGAGCTTCTACCTTTTTTAAAGCTTGAGTATAGGCTTGAATTTCTATACTAGCATCACCAAGTTGTTCCCTTTGTTCATCATATAATTTCTTAAGCTTAGCATAAGATTCCTCACATTCTTTTGAACAAGATGTTACCTCAGTGTTTGAGCCTGAATTGCTGTAAGCCATCAAAGCAAAGTTCTCTTGCTCATCTTCTGCATGACCAGTCCAATCAACACCATCCCCATCAATAGTTACTAAAGCTTTAGGTTCCTCCTGTTTTCCAGGTCTCCTCCCATTGTCTTTTGCTTTATATCCAGTGTTCCCTGCATCTCTCCTTCTGCTTTCTTGATTTCCTTTTGATCTGCACTCTCTAGCAAAGTGCCCTGTGTTATGGCAATTGAAGCACTCAACCTTGGTCTTGTCAAAGCCAACTGGTTCCTTGGCATCAAACTGCAGCTTTCTCCCTGTATTCTTGTAAAACTTCTTCAATCTCATGGAAATCATGGCTACTTGCCATTTCAAATCCATCTCTTCTAGATCAAACTCATCAACCTGTTCAAGATCCTCATGATCCAATTGTGGACCACTTGATTGATTAGCAAAGAAAGAGTACTTGAGTTCATCAGTGTATGATGAAGATCCTTCCTTTTGTGAGTTATGGCCAGAAGAAGTAGAAACACCATAAGCAGTACTAACATCATTAGTACTGCTAGTGCTTTCAGAAGAAACAAACGCCACATTCTGTGTGCTGGAAGATGATGCAGTAGAGCCTTTAACATCAGACTCAAAGACTCTAAGATTATTATAGAGATCATCAAAACTAAGAGTATCTACTCCTGGCTTGGTCCTCATTATCAAGGATACTTGGGACCAGGAAGTAGGTAAAGACCTAAGAAACTTCTGATTGGCATCTTCCGTAGAGACACCTACACCATGAATCTCAAGTTGACTCAGAAGACTCTGAAACCTGTCATAACCTTTGTGCAATCCTTCTTAGTTGGATACAGAAAAGCTTTCAAATTGTTGCTTGAGAATGTATTTCTGCATCTTCTTAGACTCATCATTGCCACCAAATCTGGATTTGATAGCTTCCCACATGTCTTTAGCATCAGTCATTTTGTGAAATTTTGCTAAATGGTCTTCTGGTATAGACATGAGCATGGTAGTCCTTGCTTTTCTTTCTCTTTTTCTAGTCAAAATCTCTTTAGCTATTTTAGGAGGCAAAACCCTTATTTGTCCATTTGTATCTATTGAGACTTGTACTAGACCATTTCCCTTTTGTATGACTTCCTATATAGGACAGTTTGTATGCCCCAAGTAATGTTCTATTTTCATGGCCCATATGTCATACTCACCTTTCTTCAGAATATGGAGTTTAATGGTTGACAGATTGTGAGGGGCTTGTTATGTAGGTGTAACTAGTGGTGGTGGTGGTGGATTATCATCATGAAATTCATCTTCTCCTGCCATTGAATAGATCTAAAAGGTAAAGGTTTATAACAGATCTGTTTTGATTCTTCTTACTTAGAGTTTCTCAACAAGCTCTGATACCACTTGTTGATCCCAATCTGAATAGATCTTTCTAGCCTGTTAAGGGTGGTAGCTAATCTGGATGGATCCAAACTAACTACAAGAGAAACAATGACTATGAACAATATAAGTTATGCGGAAACTAACTTATACTGCTAAGAAGAACAATGAATAAAACAGAACTTTGATTACTATTAATCTGCTAGGTTACAGATTACTAACTATGAATATTTGTGAAACTTGTATATCTAACTAGTGCCGTAGGGTTCCTTTTATACACCAAGGAAACCCTAATGGGCTTACAAAACGCGTTAAGTGATCATGCATATCTATTCCTAATATATCTCATGCATATCACTTAAGCAGTACTATCTATATATCCTAGCAGTACTAACTTACCACTAATAGTACTAACTCTACTACCAGTACTAACATATATACTGGCAGTACTAACTATTTATAACTAACAGTACTAACTTAAGAAAACATAATTCTTAACAATCCGTATATGATGACTCATAGAGAACCTCCATTAGACAACTCCTCATCATCTCCCCAAAAGACTCTCCTTGGCTCGGAATCAGTATAGACAGATATGTAGGTGACTGTGGATTTGGAAGACATGACAGGTTCTGTAACACTCAAACAAAGTTTACATTAGTACATATATAAGACTCATAATAATATACTTAATATATTATAAACACATATGGGAACCATGCAACATCTAATATACTTAACTAATGCAACAAGTAATGTATGAATGAATGTCCCATGAAAATCCCTTTGTATGATGCAATGTTTGAAAACGGTTATAGTCCAAGTAAAAACATTTTACTTGGTTCTCTATAACATTGGCTCTGATACCAATCTGTAACACCCCCAAATAGGGTCGCAGGAGAATAATGAGTCCGAAAGCGTTACTTCATAGATCAATAGCACAAGGTATGAGAACAACCTCTAAAAGAGTCGTTTAAAATACGATACATTGGATTTGTTGAAATTGTTTAATACAAAGCACAACGACTTAAATTGTTCAACATTTGATAATAAGGATTTTAGATCATAACAATTATCTCGAGATGTAATGACTCTAAATCTTTAATGCATGACTCCCCAAAAGACTATCCCTAATGTATCCTTAGCACCTTGTGCCTCATTGACCTGAGAAAACATGCTTCAAAACGTCAACATAAAGTTGGTGAATTCATAGGTTTATGTAAATATAATGTAGGACCGCAAGATTTCCAAGTGTATAATAATGCAACAGATGCAAACATCACAAAGTGTAATTATGTTTCCCTAAGCTCATGAAACTGAAGCTCGACATGTATGAATTGCAATATAAATTGCCAGCATTGCCCTTGATGATGTTTTAACCCATAACATCCCAAATCCGACATGGTATACGTCCGTTGTCTGGCAAACCGGCACAGTGAGTTCTACTCACCTGAACGGGGATGTCAATCCCAAATAGATCTATTTATAACAATCGCTCTCACACAAAGTAATTGACAGTTCATGATAATGGGCACAATGGGTTATCGCTACTTAGGCAAACACGTAATCATGATAAAATGTACGCTTGCATCCAATTTGTAAAACAATGCATGTTTCTCACCCTAAAAGTTGCAAATCATTGATATAGTAAAACATGGGGCTATGAACTCACCTTACTGAATAAACTGATGTATATGAATCAAGTGAATAGAAACGTCACGGATAAGACCGAATGCAACCTAATTAAATATAGGCCGTATGAGTACAATGTAATTAATAATACTACATCACAAGTTATATAGTTACACCACTACCTAATAGTTTTTGTTTAGTTTAAAATGTCAAAACAATGTTTAAACTGTAATTTATTGAATAAAGGTGTTTGTATTTGTATCCGTAAGATAAAGTGTGGTTTTCGTCTCTTAATTGATTGTTTGTTAATAATACATGTTTTAATATTATTATTGATTATATAATTATATTATATAATTAGTTTAATTGTTTTTATAAAATAGTGCACAAAAGTGATGATAGTGCGTACGGTTTTATAAACCTCGTATCTTTATCGTTTTAACTCCGTTTCAAGTGTTTCTTATGTCCACGGTTTATTATTAAGAAAATCTATCAAAATATTATATTTATAATATTTATGCCCCTGATGAACAGTATTTCTAATTGTTTTTATAAAATTATATAAAACTACTTTTATATAATTAATCGTCGTAACCTTCCAAAAGTCATAACTTACTCATATTTAATATGTTTCGCTTGTTCTTTATATGTATGGATTCGTATTTGAGAAGTCTAATCAAATTTTATACTTGTAATATGGTTTGGTACTGTTATGAACAGTAACAGTAAGTGAAAGTTTATAAAAATACTTTTCATTAAAAATAATAAAAAAAAAAAAAAAAAAAAAAAATAAAATCTTTAATTATTGAAATCGTATTTTAATTGTATCTCGTTCGTTTTACTTCGGTTTTTAGTGATTCCTATGTCCACGTCTTTGTAATTAAAAGTTCTACTTAGGAAAATTATTTCCCAATAGTATACCATCGTGAACAGTAACCTATTTTTATAAATTTACTTTTATAAAAATACTTTTTAACTTAAACTTGTAAATAACGTATCACCTTCATTTTAAAATCCGTTTTCGAGTTTCATACATGTTTGTGAATTCGTCATGAAAAGTTACTATCTTTATAAAATTTTCTTTCCCCCCTTAATATATCTCAGATCTGAAATAGTAAATATTTTTGTAAAATAAGTTTATAAAAATACTTTTATACATTTAATTATTGTAAATTTAAAAATGTCATATCTCCTTCGTTATTGCTCAAATTTTCAAGTTTCTTATATACGTACGATCCTTGTGATAAGTACTAATTAAATAAAATATAAAATATATATGTTATTTGACAAAATCAAACAGTAGGTACTAAAATAGTTTACATGTTTTTCTTTTATAAAACAAGTTTTATACTTCCATTTGTTAAGAGCTTTTGTACAATTCTTTTACCAAGTTTTCTATCGTATATCTTACATCTATTAAGTCCTCTAAAAGTCCATAACAATTGTCTAAGTGAAAACCATGTCCTCATGATCTTTTATACATAAACATGTAATTAACTTTCAATACAAAATAATTTACAAACCTAACTTATAAATTACTTAACACTTATATATAATGTGTAATTCCATTTTAAGTGTTATTTCATCAAGGTACATAATAAATTCAAATTATATAAGCCTCAACATACTTCATATATCACAAAAATGAATCTAGGTGGTGTTTAACATATATAACAGTATGCACACATAAGATAATGAATGAATAGAAATGAAATACTTAAATTAGACCTTATAGGAGATGAGTAGGATGATGAACACAAAATAAAAATCCTAGCAAGGCTTCCAAATTCAAAACCCTAATCAAGAAAACCCTATATATATTTTCTTGATTTATCCTTGTTAAACCCAAATCCAAGCTTGAGTAACCTTAGATATACTTGAAATGAATGCTTGTATGCTTGGAATCAAGGCTATCAAGATCGCGATCCCACCTGTGATCGTTTTTGTCTTTGCAAGATCGAGATCGTAAGATCGTAAGATCCTATCAATTTATCATGTTCTGTAAGCAACGGATAAACGAGTCAAACTATTTTTATTTACTCTTCTTCAAAATATACAATTCTATATAATATAATATCCTCTTGAAAATGTCAAAGTTCAAATTTAAAATACCAAAGTAAAAGTAAAACACAAAAAAGATCATGTTTCAATCGTCACATTCACAATTTAGCGGAATAAAATTACATAACATGCGTAATAAATGTCTCAAAACAAAGTACTTTACTAGTATCACTACAATTAAGCTATCCGAATTAAAACTTAAGGGTTAATAGTTAAAACTATGAAAAGGTAAAAGAAAAACAACAATTACCTGTAAGAAAGTTTTTGCTTAAGGTAACTAGAACAGAGAAGAAGAACCCTGTAATTGTTTCTATGTAATTTCATTTGGGGAAAGCAGATAAGTAGGTTTTATTGATTTTGAAAAATCTAGGAATGAAACGTCAATACTTGTTACCGAGATCAACGGACTCGCATTGTTATTTTTTGGGCCTAAAAAAAGTAATGGGCTGGTAAGTATGTAAGTCAATAAGTTAGTAACTTGATAATTTGGTAAACTCGTATCGACACGCGATCCTACGATCTTACGTGCGAGTTTACGATCCTACTTGCGATCCTACCTCTGATGCGATCCTACACCGATCCTATACGATTTTATCAGATGGACACGTAAGATCGTATGATCTTACGTGTAAAATCGCGAGTTTAACAGTCTTGCTTGGAATGCCTTGGAATGAAAAATAAAATGAAACCCTAGCCTATAATTTTAAGCCGTAGGTTTTAAGCTTATTTTTGGAGAGTATGATTTGTTTTTCTTGTAAATGAGAAGAGTATGAGTTAGTTATCATAAGACTTGCTATTTATGGAACTTGGAAAGACCTAATACAACCTTAAACTAATACCATGGGACGTAGTGGTTTAGGGTACATTGCAAAAGAGCTCTCCTCCTCCCTAGGAGGAGGCCATGGCTCACATTGGATGTAGGGTACCAAGATGGGATAATTTCTAGTAAGTAGTGAGATGTAAGAGTCCTTTAGTCCTAGGTTGAGTTAGGAAGTGTACTTGTATAAATTAAACTTGTCTTATGTTTATTTCATAGTGGATCTGGCCATAGTGGTTTATTAAGTGACAAAATGATTAAATTTTGTGTATTGGGTATAAATGTAGGTATTGGTTTGAGTATAGATAGGTATTGGTGCTTTCGGGTATGCCTAAATGTAATTTATTATAAAACGTAAACATTTTACGTAACCAATAAAAATAAAATAAAAAAAGTTATAAATTATACTCTTAATAATCATATAACACTTACTAGATGTAAACGTTAACTTGTTTGGTGTCCGTTTACGTTGAATGATGATTTTTAGTTTACGCGATTTAACTATAAGATGATAATTAAAAGCGAACGCAGAAAACCCTAAAAATAAATAATGAAAATAATTATGTCCAGAAATGAGCTGAAAATGTGAAATGTTACATCACTTGTAATAGTTATTGGATAAGTGTTGAATGTTTTTGAGGAGATAATTTCTTTGGTATGGAAGTTTGAAAGTGAGGACCAATATTTGGTTGTGAAGATCATAAAGTTAGTGACGTGATCTTGATGTTAAGATTGTGTAGGGATACGTTTTGAGTATAATGTTTATGAGGATTGAAGGTTGTTGAACTAACTATTACTATCAAGAGTAAAGTATAGTTGTTAGGTTTGACTGTAAGGTTGAAGTGTTTCTTGCGAGGTTTGGGTATGTAAAACTAATCACCACTATCAAGAGTGAAGTGTAGTTATAGGGTTTGTATATGATCGACATACAAGTCAAAGGTTCTTTCACAACCAAGAGTGAAGTATACTTTCAAGGTTTTGGGTTGATGTATTGATGGTTCACAAACTATCTATTACTATAAAGAGTAGATTGTAGTTTTAAGGTTTGAGTGTGTGGTAGACGACGTTCTTGTAAGATTGACCTAAGGGTTGAAGGTTCTAGTAACAAGGCTAATATTCAAAGATTGATGTACTCTTATCAAGAAGAGGTATTGATGCTAGATAGTGATGTTAGGGTAGGAGACTAGAACCAATTTGGTTTGTATGAACAGGGTGTACTTGTGTTGTTGAAAAAGAAACGAGTTAGGTGTTCTTGTTTGAGGAGGTATTAGTCCTAATAGTGAAGTTAGGAAAAGAGCTAGGTTACGATCTTGGTTACCAATTTGGTTTGTGTGAACGAGGTGTGCATGTGTGATTGAAAAAGAAATGAGTCCATAGGGTAAAGATTCATTTGAATCGATTTCTAAGGAATAAGAATCACATTTGTGAGTTCTTAAGAATATTTGGTAAAAGACTATATGTGAACGAGTATGTTTTCCCTTCTACTTAATTCGTGCTCATCCGGACATAACGTGTTGAATAATAAAAATAAATAAAGAAGTAAACAAAAGATGATGGAACCGATGAGTTTTACAATGTCAAAAGGGATGATGGTTAGCATACGACGATCTTCAACTATGAAGTTACGTAGCTCTTCTCAAGCATTGCTAATGTTCATAAAATAATCACATGATGAGGTATGAAGTTATCTTAAAGGTGATAGCGGAAATGGTAGAGAGAAGATATTAGCCATCTATATAGTGGTAGAGGTGTAATTTAGCCATCTAAATACTAAGGACTTCTTCGGGTACAACCAAACCCGTTATGTTTTATGGTCTAAACACATAAACCACCTAACATCTAGTTTGTTGTATAATGATTGATACACAAATGTGTATATTGATGATCTAAGACATAATTATCAATTGGATGTAAAAGCATAATCTAAAACATCAAGATCACTAAGCATGATGTTGTTGATGAAGATGACAAGTCTCTTGGCTTGTTGTGATGGATCTTCATATATGTAGGTATGTGGTGGATGATGATGGCAAGATCTCTAAGCTTGCTTGAATGGAGGATCATGTAGAATCATGCTTGCAACAAATGAAAGTTAGAAGCATTATGATCAAGGGTTATTGGGGTTTTGATGATATGATTAATTATGTTTTTACATTATAAAAACTTGTTTATAATGATCCTAAATGTGTGTAATAATGTAGAAGAAAGATTGTTAAGAGCTTGGGTCAAAAACTAAGCAAATGGGTGGTATTTATAGAAAACCCAAAACTTGGCCATCAAGGTGCTACGGATCTAGGGATGGTGGATCTGTCTGCCTTTTAGGTGGATCCGTGGGTCGCATGGTCCAATTTCAAAATTGTTAAAAATCTTTTTAAATCTTTTTAAATCTTTTGCTTATATTTTTATTGTACTTATAAAATCTGATTAGATATTGTTCTAGAAGAGAAATCAAATCTTGTAAGATTTGTTTCCAAAAATGGTTAAGCAAGAATAATTAGTTTTGTCTTTATTCCTTAATTATTTTGTCCTATTATCTAATATGGCTAGACATGTTTTGATCTTCCTAGATTGTTTCCTAATATGTAAGATCTTGTCTAGTTAAGTTAGTGATTAATTTTGTCCTATTTTCTAATATGATTGATCACATAGTTTATTAAATAGGTTGATCATAATGCAACTTAAAAAACATATTCTTACCTTTTGTTGTAAGCATGTATAACCTAATCGAGGACGTCAAGAGTGTTGATGAGTGTATGCGAAAAAGCTGAGGTTGGGTGATCACGCGTAACTTGCACATTTTACGTTATGTATTACAAGTTACTTGTTTGTCATTATTAAAACCAAAGGACTTGTTTAGTTTAAATATCGTGTTGGGATTCTTGATTTGATGAGACAAAGTGAATAAAATAATAAAACAAAAGGACTTAAATGCAAAAGAAGAATTCTTTAAAAGATGGAATATTTTAGAAGATCTCCTTAAGAAGATAAAAATACAGAAGATAATATTATATGTTAGGAAGATATTATTTGTTCTTATCTTTTGTAATTTGTTCTTATCCTTTATAAACCTAGATATCTCTAGTATATAAAGAGATATCAGGCATATGGTTTCATCCATCCAAAAAACATAGAACTCTCCCAATGAGAGTCTAGAAAAATGTATGTATGTGTACACGTTTAGTTAGTAGTTAGATTAATAGTTAGTTAGTTAGTAGCTCCAAGGTTTAGAATTGGGGCAAGGTGGAAACGTATAAGAATAAAAACCTTGTTTGATAATATTCTGTTCTTTATATTCCGCTGCATATTTATATTATCTGTAAAATATATCCTAGATGGCCTAAAACAATCTCCACAATTGGTATCAGAGCCTCGTGGCTCATGATATCTAGGATCTATAAGGTTCTGGTTCGAAGAAAAAAGGTTTTTGTGTTGATTTTCTGGTTTTCGGTAAAAGCTATCAATAACGTTTCTTGATTCTATTTCTTATCTGATGCTGATATATAGTGTTCCTGTCTGGTAATTCAATATGAAAGTAAACGTGGATAAGGGAATATTTACATGTAAGTAAAACTCTAAAATTATTAGGTTTTACTAATTTTTATCTGCTCCTAAATAAACGTTTATTGTTCGTGAATTATTGTGTATGAAAAATGATTTTAGAAAAGATTCGGAATGGTTTGGTATGTTTTTCTGGTTAATTTGTGTTTAGATGGATTGAGGAAGGATATGGTACAGGTGACGAGCAGATTTGCTTATTTAAAGTATAAAGAAAAAGTGTTCATTGCTACTGCCTACATCCAAGTGCTTATTAATAACTGCTTGAGTTCATGAGTTATACTGCTTAGGGACGATCAAGATAGCCATACGTTAATACTGTCAAAGCAAATAAAGAAAAGGTTACTACTGCCAATGTATTTTGAATTAGTGACACATTAGCGACAAATTAGTAACAGATAAAGTGTCGCCGCCTGCTATGGGATGAAGAAGAAAGTAGATTAGTGACGGATTTGTGACAGCTTTGTGACACTAAAAAGTGTCGTCTGGATACTTAAAAAAAGGTATCCTT
>BQNB010093993.1:0-22023 GCA_026074375.1 Tanacetum coccineum | reverse complement strand
AAAATACACCGATCATTAGCCGACGATAAAAACATTTGTTATATTCTATTCCTTGATTATTTGATATGTTTTTTCTTGGTGGCTTTATACTTTAGATTAAGCCATATTGGAATGGTATGTGATAGAGTTTCATATGAATATTAATTATTGGTATTATCTGAGCGCAGTCGCTTTAGATCTTTGTTCTTTCATATTAATAAATTTTAGGCTTCATGACATGAAATAATCTTCACATATATCATCTAATCTTAACAACTTCAATACTCATCATTTTTGCTCCTCATTTGCTTCAAAATTTCGCGAACGGTACTTTAATAAATAAAATAACAAAAGACGTAGTATTTGCAATAAAAACCATAACCTTGTTATTTATTTCAACATAAATGGGGGTATTAGTGGTATTAAAATATGAATAATCATGATTTCATCACATATATATTGGAGAATGTAACATTGAGCGGAAACTTGAGACAATACTTACATAAACTTGAGACGATACTTACATACTCGGCGAGCAAAAGTTTCCTTTTATAGATTAGCAATTGGTTGTTACTTTTTTCCATTCTGCTATGTGGTTATGTTTTTTAGTTTTATGTTCTTTGAACAATCTGTGTTGTCCTAAGTGTTTCGTTAGTCTTATACACTATGTACAACTTGTGGTCTGAATTTATTTTTCTGATTGGTGCATCTGTGTTTGTCTTAGTTTAAGCTTTATAGTAAGTATTTCAACATAAGTTTTTTAAGTTAATATCTCTTAGCCTTTGTTTGTGCTAGTTTAAATTTTATGATAAGTGATGAGGTGTAATTTTATACACTTTTTCGGAGTCATTTTACCCTTATAATCATGAAAAAATGTCTTAACTATGTGCTTAATCGTTTCTTTTTTCATTTTTAGCATTTGAAAGACATTTGGTGGAAATACATGTGATTCGGGCTCAATTTAGGAAGAAAATAGACAAGGTAGCTAATGGGTATGAAGATTGATGAAGATTCAAGACCAAGCTCTAGAGACGCCGTCTGAATATCCCTGACCGCGTCTCGACTCAAGTGGGACGCCGTCTGAATCATGGAGACAGCATCTGGATCAGCCGTCAAGTTTGAAGACCCAAAGAAACCCTAGCTTGGCGACGGCGTCTGGAAAATGGTGACGCCGTCGCGGCCTAAATTCTATATATACAAACTCAATTCTACGTTTTTAATATACACTTTTGATAGATGAAATTAGGGTTTAGTTCGTGGGAAAACAAGGTGTACTAGATTTTGGGAGTATTTTAGGGTTTCCCAACCCTTCTATACTATCCCTAGTTGCTTGATTCATCATAGTGACGTTCTTTTATCTCTTATCTTTCAATATGTCTTATTGTTTGATATATAATTGTGCTTCCTCTATCTTGAACATGCTTGGCTAGATCTTTTAAGTGTTTGCTTATGATTGTATGTAAATTGGTATGTAGATCTTAACTTTGTTGCCTCTAGTTGATGTGTGTGCATGTTTAGTCCCTTATCGTGAGATATTGGGAGACATGATTGCGTAGAAAGGATTCCACCGGTAATAGTCTTCATATTACCTTACCCGTGTGTGGATGGTCCCCTTTAGGTATTAATACAAACGCGTTTATCTAGACTAGGGGCCTTGTAATAGTCGTCATACTACCTTAACCGTGTGTTGCTCTAGTTAGTTATTTCGTAGACGGCATTTTCGTGTAATTCGCCATGCATTAGAATAGTACCTACATATTCATCACAAGTGTGACAAGGCAATAGAGTTAGGAGAAGCTACCAAGGATCATACATGATTAAGTAAATACTAATCTCTCATCATACGAATTCCCCTAATCTTAGTTAGTTTAATTTAATTTTAATTAGCAGTTTAAAACAAACCACCTTCAAAACCTAAGATTTTATTTGCTTTCATAAAATATAAAAATACAAAAATAATCTGATCTCAACCTCTAGTTCTTAGCTACATTCAATTAGGACCTTTACTGACGCCTATTACCCTAGAGAACGATAACAACCCCCGTGTCTTGCCTATACTACACTACAACGGTTAGGTACCCTGCCTAGGGAGTTGTAAAACTTCATGTAGAAGTCCTACGACGACCGCATCACGGGTCCTAACCGGCTTAAATATAAATCTAGAATGTTGCTCGGAATGATGTTTCGGTAAAAAAAGCGTGTTTTCGAAGCCTAAAAGTGTAATATGAGTGAGTTAATCTTCATAAAAACTAGACAACTTTTATATAAAATTTCCTGCACACTTTTTCCAGACATGAATAGTAAAACATTGTTTTCGGACTTCAGGTCCGTTTAGACTATAAAAACCTTAGAAAATAGTATAGCATCACTTATATAATATTTATACGCATTTTAAACTTTATAAATATTATTTTATGAATTAACTAGACTATATATGTATTTATATATATATATATATATATATATATATATATATATATATATATATATATATATATATATTGTCGTGGTAAAAATAATAAAAGTGGTAAACTTAAAAAAAGCATTATTTTGATTTATAAGCTAAGTCTAAAACTATTAGGTGGTGTTATAACAAGATAAAACATAGTGCATTGTCTATATTTTCATACGTTATTCTAAATTGACCTATAATTAAATAGGTTGCATACCGGTCATTTGTGACGCCATTCCTTGTTGATTTATCTAGAAATCAATTTCATCACTTGAGGTGAGTTTCATGGCCCATATTTTACTTCATTTAAATATTTTGGGGGAGAATACATACTCATTTACAAACTCGTTTACATACACGTTTTAATACTCGTTTACATACCCGTTTACATACTCGTTTACATACTTGTTTTCATACTCCTTTACATACTCAATTACAAACTTGTTTATAATTACTTTACAAATCCCGGGGTGAGATACATGACTTGTTTTCACGATAGGACGCAAGTACACTACTTTTCAATTCTTACAATGATTACGGATTTTGCCTAAGTAGCCACCGACGCCGCCACCACCAACAACAACGCCACCAATAACAACAACGCCACCACCAACGACAAAAACAACAACAAACAACAACAACAACACCGCCAACGCCAACGCCAATACAAAAAACAAACCCCTTCAAAACCTAAGATTTTAATTGGCCTTTCATAAAATTTAAAAAAATGACAAAAATAATCTACTAACCTCTAGTTTTCTAGCTACATTCAATTAGAGGTACCTTTACTTGACGGCCTATACCCTAGAGAACGCTAACAACCCCCCCCGTGCATGCCTATACTACACTACACGGTTAGTACCTCTGCCTATGGCGTTGTAAAAACTACATGTAGAAGTCCTACGACGACCGCATCACGGTCCCTAACCGCTTAAATATAACTCTAGAAATGTTTGCTCTGGAATGAATGTTACGGTAAAAAAAAGCGTGTTTTTCGAAGCCTAAAAGTGTAATACGAGTGAGTTAATCTTCATAAAAACTAGAACAAACATTTATATAAAAATTTTCCTGACACACTTTTTCCATACATGGAATATTAAAACAATTAGTGTCGGACATCAGGTCCTTTTAGACTATAAAAGACCATAGAAAATAGAAAAAGCATCACTTATAAATATTTATACGCATTTTAAACTTTTATAAATATATTAAATGAATTAACTAGACTATAATATGTATTTATATATATATAATATAGATATATATATTATAAATAAATATATATATATATATATATATTATATATGTCGTGGGTAAAAAATAATAAAAGTGGTAAAACTTAAAAAAGCATTTATTTTGCTTTATAACTAAGTCTTAAACTATTAGGTGTGTTTATAACAAAGATAAAACATAGTGCATTGTCTATATTTTCATACGTTATTCTAAATCGACCTATAATTAAATAGGTTGCATACCGGTCATTTGTGACGCCATTCCTTGTTGATTTATCTAGAAATCAATTTCATCACTTGAGGTGAGTTTCATGGCCCATATTTTACTTTATTTAAATATTTTGGGGGAGAATACATACTCATTTACAAACTCGTTTACATACACGTTTTAATACTCGTTTACATACCCGTTTACATACTCGTTTACATACTTGTTTTCATACTCCTTTACATACTCAATTACAAACTTGTTTATAATTACTTTACAAATCCCGGGGTGAGATACATGACTTGTTTTCACGATAGACCGCAATAACACTACTTTTCAATTTCTTACAAAGATTACGTATTTTGCCTAGAGAAGCTCCAACCGACGGCCGCCGCCACCAAACGGCCGAGCCACCACCAACAACAACGCCACCAATAACAACAACGCCACCACCAACGACAAAAACAACAACAAACAACAACAACAACACCGCCAACGCCAACGCCAACACCACCAACAACAACGCCACCACCACCACCACCAACAACAACGCCACCACCAACAACAACGCCAACAACAACAACGCAACAACAACAACAACAACATCAGGGTAGGGTATGGGGGAGGTGAAATGTATACAGATCATACCCCTACCCATGAGAAGACCTACGGGTAAGGAAACTGCTTTCAAGTAGACCTCCGGCTAAGAGAAATGAGAAGAGAGAGTGAAAAAATGCCATATTTTATTTTATTTTATTTTACTTATTTATTTATTTATTATATTTTTTTTGTATTATTATTATTTTCTTTTTTAAAAGCATGGTAAAGCAAGGAAACAAGGCAGGAGAAGATACAGAAGCAAGTTACAAAAGGCAAGCAAAGACACAAGTCAATCTAGACGGAGCATAAAGCAAACAACGCAAAGCACAAACATGTATACGAACACGAAAGCAGGCAAAGCAAAAACAAGCAGGCAAACACGAACAACAAACATGCGACAAAAAAACGAGAAGGCATACAAAAGCCATAGAGCAAAAGCACATAGAGATAAAAAAGCAAATAAAAAATCACAAAAGCGAGGCAAGAAAGCTTAAAAGACCTAAAAGCCCTATCAAAAGAAAACAGTAGCATAAGGGCAGGACAAACATGCAAACCACGAAAGCACACAAGGACCAAACAAGCAAAAGACAAGAGAAGCAAGGAACACAACAGGGCAAGAGAAGACAGGGCAAACAAATGGCAAACCAAAGCAAGCATAAAAAAACAAGGCAAAGAAAGGGAGGAAAGGACCTAAGGGGCAACAAAGAACGAAAACACATAAAGCAAAGGAAAACACAGCCTAAAGCAAACATCAACGCAAAAAGGGCCACGAGGAGAGCTACAACACGCCTAGAAAAGCAAAAGGAGGAACAATAAACCAAAAACCCTCGAATCCCACCATCTAACCCCCTAATATAATTCTACCCTACCACATTAACCTATCAGAAACTAAAAAAGCAAAAGGGCCAAACACGCAAAAAAAACACAAGGCAAGCAAAGCACCGCAAGCATAGAAGACAAATATAACAAAACCAATCAAAAAAGGAGGACAAAGGAAGCAAAACGAACGGTAAAACAAAGACACAAATTACGAGGATGACTGATGTCATTAAATTTACATCAACAACACAAGATAAGTTGCATTGTTATCACTATTCTTTCTGCCCAGGACATAATTAAAAAAGAACACCCATACCTCAAGATTATAGTGAACGAGTGGGTTTGCCCGCGCTCCGCTACGGGACGATTAGCGGGCGTCGTTTTGATTTCTTTAGAAGCCCGTGATACAAATCAAGGAATACAATGTTTTTTCATAGTCGCGTATTGTATTGAGATTTTTTTACAAAACAAAAAAATGTCTTAATAGATATACAACCATGTACACACGTTGAGCTTCTACAAAATATAAAGGACCATAGACTGCATCCGCAGCAGTTTTAAAACTTATGCTCGAGGTGACAGAAATATCCGAATTTCCTTTAGAGGCAGGTAGGGGACTTTCACGATTATTAGATTCTAGCCATAGAAACTGCAAGTTGTGACCGTTCTAACATTTACCACTCGTAAACGCCTTCTCAGCAACATGTTAAGTTGTAAAATATACACATGCCAAGTGCTTGGCTGTTCCAAGATCATTGTTGCCATCGCCATGTAGAACAATCTCATATGGGTTAAATGAGAACCACCTCAGCATTTATAAACTTCTTTAGAAGAGCGTGTGCGATGCGTGATGTGATGATCTTCCGTATGTTACCCCTATCACAGGCACTCCGAACTTGATTGTTTTTTCATAGTCGAGTTTTGTATTGAAGATTTTTTTTACAAATACAATATTAAAATGTCTTTCTTTATAGCTGTGTACAACCATGGACACCGTTTTGAGCTTCTACAAAATGTTAAAGGACCATAGTCTGCATACACGCCCAGCTGTTTTATAGAAATCTTATGCGCCGGAGGGTGACAGAAATATATCCGAATTTCGCCTTTTGAGGCGGTATGGTTTTTTTTTTTTTTTTTATTAGGGTGGACTTTCCGATTATTAGATTGTCTTAGCCATAGAAACTGCACGTTTGTGATCCGTTCTAACATTTACCTTCTCGTATAAAACGCCTTCTCAGAAAACAATGTTAGTAGTTGTAAAATATTACCACTTGCCAAGTGTTGGGCTTCGCTTGTTCCAGAAGTCATTGTTGCCATCCGACATGTTAGAACAATCCATTTGGGTTGAACTGAGAACACCTCCTCAGGCTTTTATAAAAAACATTTCAGCTTACCTGGAACTAGGGTACACTCTCGCAGACTTTGAAACAAGAAATGGTATACTGGGACATTGCTTTCTCTTACACACACATGTTTCAAATAAAACATTTCTTTATTCGATTGGCAGATAGTTACGATAAGTCACTCTATTTGACATTTTTCCAAAATAAAACATAATAGGTTAACGTATGTATGTGTAAAACTCATGGTATCTTAGTCCATAGGGATCGCCAAACCGCCTTGGCGATTTTTCGATATGGTAGCGCGTCCCAATCGCGGTACGATGGTAGCGATCCTGGATCAACGTGGGATCGCGTAACCGAATCGTTCCCATGTCGTTCATCATCGTTACCAATCACACCGTATCGACGGCTCCAATAATTTGCAATCGGAGATCCAACAATTCGCAAAACGCTGCGTTTTATAGGGCCTCAAAAAGACGCGTCCGTGCTCATTACTAGTCTCTCGCTACGTTGGGTGTAAATGGGAAGTCTTTAAGGTTGAATGGTACGTCGGTAAGTGTGAAAAGATCGAAACTTTGCAAATTGTTTTTTCCTTCAATTTATTGTTTCTAGGCCTTTTCAAAAACGTAGAATCTTGGTTTTTATTTGTTGATATGAGGAAAAAACATTCGCTATCGAACAGTTAGAAAGGAGATGAAAAATATTTAATAGTACTACAAAAGTGATGGAGGTGTTTTTTTTTTGGTATTGCAAACCAGTGGGGTAGCAGAGTACAATTGCTTTAAAATAAAAATATTTCTTTTGTACTTTTATACTTTATTTTTTTTAGCAAGTACCAAAACCCATGTGCTTGTTAAAACTACAATAAACCACTTGTGAATTTGTGATGAATAATAATAATGATAAACAATATTACCAAAATATTTGATACACCGAACCGAAATATATGGTACACCGAACCGAAGTGAACCGGAATGAGCCTACCCCCCGTCGTATCGGATTTTGAGAAATAGAAAATCGTGATCCCGTACCAGAGCGATCCCCGTTCCATGTGACTATGCCTGGTATGATAGGCAACATGTCACAAACTGAAGTTCTACTAAACAGGTTGAATAGGGAATGAAAACGGGCTGCGTGGGTTTGGACTTCTGTATACAAAAATACTACCATTATAGTTAAAAGCTACTCCATAAATGCATCATAATTCTTAACTCTAATAACAGCAGATAGTGAATGTATTTACACTACTAAAACTATTAGACACAACACACTAACTCGTGATATGATGTTAACATCCTAACGTGCATTTTAGTTTTAGCAAAACCTCCTAGCTTTCTTCGATCCATGATATAATATGAACCAAATTCCAAATGTTTGGTTAGTCATGTTTAAAGGTAGATGTTGGCAATGAGAAGCTGTCAAGTATCTAAAAATTGCATGCTATCATACTATCAACATTTCAAATCCTCGATAGCCGTGATATAGTTTCATTCATATTTTCTTTGTGATTATGTCAAAGATAACTTACTGGTTATATATGTAACAAACTTAGAAGCTAAAATGACCCCAAAAGGCAGCCTAAACTGACTGTAAAAACAACCTAAGTTTACTTGGAATTCATTTGAAGGTAAAAAGGTTATTTGAAGTTCTACTAAACAGGCTAAATAGGGAATGAAAACGGGTTACGTGGGTTTTGGTGGTAAAGAAATATGGGAAGAAAAAGGAAACGCAATACGCTTCGATTCTTTGAAAAACGTATGTAAGGAAGCACAGACCTAAGATTTGGTGAATTGGTATGTTGTTGAAAATGATGATCCCATTCTTCGTCGACTGCTGCAAAATTAACGCAGCATAGTGAACAAATGTGAGAAGATCGATTAGAGAGAGAATCGAAGTTGTACTGTGTGTGTTATACACTTTTAGCTTTCAATTTAATGAATTGTGTAACGACATAAGTGTCATATGCTCCAAAAAAGATGCTTTTTCTTTACGACTACTCGATATAGAACCAAAAAAGAGTTAAATTGATTACCGGAAGTGTAAATATTTTCTCGGTTGTTCGGCGAGGTACATAATATCCTTCACGTGTGCTTCTGTCATTTGCTGTCAGATGTAGCTTACATCATCCCAATAAAAGTCATAAGACCAGTAGATATCAGTGTTTTGATTTGGTTTCCTAAACCGCCGGGTTAAGGGCAACCTGCACATTTTTCTAGTGCTAGTAATGTAATTTGTAGGATCATATTTGCATAATTGGCTAAATGAACATGTGATGTCAAGGAGAAGAAAAAAATCTTACGACTGGAATCTCAAGCTTACTTTTTGAATGTTCTTTCTTATATATTATATTCAGCTGTGTCATAGTCTGACTATCTCCTCATCAGGTCCAAATTCAGCAACAATATCCAGCTGTAAAAGTCAATGCAAATGTTTATGATCAGCGATTTAACATAACAAAATTAAAAATCAAAATCTGTTAGCAATATGAAAATGTAGCAAGTACCTGAGATGCGTCAGGAATGCCTAGTGGTACGTTTGAGCCAGATCTAACACAACATTAAATCCGTCACATTTATTCGCAGCTTGCTGATCTCTACAACCGGTTGTTGAATAATATTGCGTTGATCTTTTTTATCTAACAAAATTGTTCTAGGAACACCTTGTGAAAAAATTACAACATAATTTGAATATGTACATTTCATAACTCAAATAGATAAAGTCAAGCAAATATTGTATTTGTAACTTACCCTTATCACGGCAGTCTCGACATCAGCCTCTTATCGTCATCCATAGCTAGCTCTGGGTAGCCAAAAAATAATTATAAAATGTCAACTTTTTCTATGACAGAAATAAAAAATATATTACTAAAAAGGATGACATGTAACCTCATTTGCATCCTTGAAACAGCTGGACTCGTCTTTCTTTTACCAGGTTACACGCCTCAGAAGCAAGAGATCTACATTGTAATGGGTTTTGCCCTCTGATTCCTACAAAAATGAGCATCTACGATCAGTTATCATATCTTTATATGTGTTACCAAAGCAAAATCATTCAAATTCATCTTCTCGAATAACCAACTCCTTAGCTACTTAAAGCAAAACTGCTTATTTGAACTGAAACTAAGCAGATGCAAAACTGCTTTTTTCTTTCTTAAAAATATATAGATAAGCAGAAAAGATAAGCAATCTCAATTCGCAAATACCTTCAAATCACACATCATTACTTTCCATTCAACCCTTTATATTTATTAATAAAAAAGGCAACTAAATGCTACAACACTGTATATATATTGTAATACACCAAATGAGTTTACATGTACAACGTCACACCAATTTCTGATTTGGCATCTAGAGTGGTTATATGGTCTATGGACAATAATATCCAAGAACTAATATTTGATACTCAGTTCCAAACAAATACTTTAATTAAGGAATAGTTAGTAATTTTACATAAACACTTATAATATTTAACATCTTTTTGCATGATGAAATGTATCCTTAAAATGTATAATAGATCAGTCTCAAAAAGAACTCAGCCTTAGCAATGAAAAGCATTGGATCGACTTTTTAGATACTTTGAGCTCATTTTGGAGCTCGGGCTTGAACTCATTTATACTTGACTTAACTGAGTTGAGCTAGCTCAAGCTCGTCCTCATAAAATTAAAGTTTGACTCAGCCGAGTTAAGCTAGCTCAAAATCGAACCACTTGATATAATCTCAAGTCATTTGCATCCCTATTTACAACACCTTTGACCACCTCTTTTAAAATCTCATCTTTGGTTTTTTTTTCTTTTGTAATGAAATGAAATGATGATCAAGTTGTTAGATAGGCATGCGCCACTGCTAGTTTGTCCCTCATGTTTTTTTGCTTTTACACATAACTTTATTTTATCTTGTGTAAAAAAATATATTCTATTTGAAAAGTTGCCAATCATTTCAAACTTATACCCCCACAAACCCCTCTTACTATCATCATTCCACATTTTAGTTCTCTGTTGTTTAATTCCTTTAGTTAACTGTAGCTACTTCTGTTCTGCAATGCAACATTCTATACTAATTCCCATTGGTAAATCAGATGGCTCTTAATCTCTTAAAATATTTTTTCGTTTTCTTTAATAGATAGTGACGCATCGTTAGCGGTTCATTTACAACATTCCAGATAGACAAACTCAAAATTCCTTAGACCCATTCGCAATAAAGCATACTCATATTGACCCATGCATACCTGATACGTGACCCTGTACAGCGGAATTTTTTTCTAAGAACTGAATGGTTTGACACGGCTGAACAACATTTATCAGCGACAAAGCGTCGTTGCAGAACGGCTGATACAATACACAGACCCAAACACCCAGTTTCGCATCTGCAAAAGGCCACCGACACAATACAAAATGGCCTTAACCACTTGGCCTTTCAGAAGAATGTTGCAGCAGCCGTAGCCAAACATCCCTAAAAGCTGAACATTTGCATAAAAACAATATGTATGTTACATTTCCAAAAACCACCATGATCATTGCAGTTCAACATCTTTCTGTAATTAACCATGGAGATGAAATGGGCGCGTATCTTAAGAACTATCAAATGTACATATGGTACATGAGTGATATATTACGCGCAACTAATTAATTCTGGTGTGCTAACTTTTTCTTTTGGTGAATATATAACACAGTTGAAAAAATATAGCCGTTAATATACGATTGAATTGTGGAGTTATAAAAGCTAACATGTTTGTAGAGCAGTGTGCATAAACAATGGACCAAGGAAGCTACCACCAATACCAATAGCAATTACATTCGTCAATTCTTTCCGTGTGGCTCCGACGAACAATCCATTATTATACAGCCATAAAGTCACATTGTAAATATGTCTTTGGAAGTTGCTACGTGCATTGGAAGTTCTATGACGGATTCGACGCTGTGGGGAGGAGTTTATCATTCTGATAACCGTATAGATTAGTGTTAGGAAGTATTTGTTTTACTTTCTATAGTTGTCATAAGAATGGTTTGTCATTCTTATGTTGTGGTTAGGTTAGTAGCTTTTTGAAGCTTATATGTGTCCAGATGGACTGAGATGAGAGACTTCACCCTCATCTTTTGTACTTAAATATTTTTTGGTGTAATGTATTGATAAGTGTAGAATACACATATCCGTTTATGCTTAAAAGGCCCAATTAAACCCAAAATAGACCAAAAATGGCAACAAAATGCTTGTATTTGTGTTTTGTGTGTGCAGGTATGGATATATCAAAAATCAAAAGAAAACAGTCAAAAACGGGCAAGCACAGACAAAAGAACGGAAGAGTGCACAAAAGCCGGAAGCAAAGCCAGAAAAATCAAGCCTCAGTCAAATCCGGTCAATGGTCAACCAAAGTCAACCAATAAAAGACAAAACCCAAAAATATTCCATTTTTACCCTCCAAGATTCATAAATGTTCAAAAATGGTCCCTCACCTCTTATTGGGCCCTAGAACCCTAAATGGGCCTCACCCGGATCTAAGAGCCCAAGTACCTAGCCCATTACTCTTTTATAAAACAACAAGGACCTAAATTGCCATTTTCTAAACTTCTTTTACACTATACTTTAGAGATAACAAAGAGAGGGGCTCATTGTGTAATTAACCTAAAGTTCAAACCGATTTTTACCTTTTCAGTTAGAAAAGAGCGCCAAGGGCTTGGCACTATTCACCCTTCGTCCCAAACGTGGCTTCAGTCAAATTAAAGGTTTTTCAAAATTAAAGGGTACGTAATTCAATTCTATGAGAACAACACTATGGCAAGGTCAATTTGTAATATCAAGGGACTCTGATTGCTATTTCAAGCAAGAGCCACGAGACACTTAAGAAGCACAATGATGGATAATTTTACACTAGATCCTCTCACAAAAGGAAGCACAAGCTTCACATCAAGGAATTGACCCTAGGCTAACCGTGAGTGCACACATTTGATCCAACGGCTCCCATTTACTCTCCAATGATTGAAGATTTGAATGGTCATGATTAGATGGGGTGTGCAAGAGAAGGAAGGCTAGAAGCTTCCTCAACAGCCTATAAAAGGCCCTCACATTTCACTCACAATATCTGCTTTTTAATTTTTCTTTTAAGCAAAAATTTAGTTTGTTTTTTAATTAAAATGTAATTTCCTTTTCTCTTGTAAGCTGTTTTTGATTATTAATATAAATCTCTTTTAGTTTTCATAAGTTTTGTTTTAATTTCAAAGCTCTTATATCTTCTTATTGTCTTCACTTACTTCGCTTAGGTCTCATAAGCCTGTCATAAGCTCATTTAAGCTCTTGTGAGTCTATAAGCTTATAATTGAGCTAAATTAGATCTTAATATACTTAAATCGTTAAACCAACCTAAAGTTCTTGCTTTTGGGTGTTAAGAATTTATGGAAGGGAGATCAATCCTGGAAGGATCTCTATGGACTTAACTCCTAGCTTATTAATAAGCTAGGAGAGCTTGAAGCTGCCCTTTTGGGACCTCTTGTTCAGCTAGAGGTTGAGTGAGTTTCCTTTTAAGATTACTTGTATTTCATAATTTAGCCTAATTAGTTATAGCATAGTTTCTTCTTAGATCTGCTTGTTTGCTTAATTTACTAGCTTATATGTGCTTATATCTCTTTTATTTTGCTTATTAGATTATTTAGTTAATCTGTTTTTGCTTAAATTAAGCTTAGATCATAGTCTTTCATATAGTTGTCTTAAAATTCATAAAAAAACCAAAAAAAATATGCATAGTAGTAGCTTATTGTTTTCTGGCTTATTTGATTAAATTTTTATGCTTATTAGGTTCATTATAATATGTTTAATATCTGGTAATTAGGATTTGATTATTGAATTTTATTCTAGCAGCTTAATAAGATTCATAATTCAGTTAAAGGGGTGTTTGGTTTAAGCTAGTTTGACCATCAAAAGTCAAAACTATTTGGCAAATTTTCTTTTGACAGCTGAGTTTTCATAAGATAAAAAGTTTTAAAAAAGGTTTTAATGATTAGTTTGAAGTAAAAATGATTTTGTGGCTTATTTTCCTCATCTAGCACCAGGGCACTTTTTAGCTTAAATTAGGATTGCTTATAGTTGTTCTAGGATCTCTAGGCTTTGTTTGTGCTTATTTTATGTTCATACACACTTGATAGAGTGTGTCTAGTGCAGCTTTAGATCTTAGAATTTCCTGTATTTTGGTCCTTGTGGCATTACCAAGTGCATCAGTAGGAACCTTAGTGTTCATGCTGCCACTTTTTGTGTATTCTTAAGCTAGGTAACCTTAGGTCTTAGTTTTTTAAATTAAGGTAGGATATAGTTTAGATGTAGCTTAATATAGATTAGGAATTATCTTTAGATTTATTTCTTAATGTTGCTGTAAAAAGTCACTCAAAAGCTAAAAAGCCAAAAACAGTAGGTTAGAACATTAGTTTCTTAAAATTTGAATCCTAGCTTAAGGCAGTTGATTTTATTGCTTAAATAGATAGTTAATAAGTTGTATTTTTAGTTCTCAGAAGCTTATAGTCTAGTTTAGCTTTTTGAGCTTTTTAGCTAATAAGAATTTTGTGCCTTTTTGGTTTTTCCTTGAGTTAGAACTATCTTGATTATCAATTTCAGATAGGATTAAGAGTTTTTAGCCTATTAGTTTTTAAATATTAGTTAGTGACACTTCATGAGCTTTCAGATCACACTTTCCTTTTTCATTTTTGAACTTTATTTTGAGTTTTTTTAGCTTTATTTAGTAAAAACCCAAGATAAGCCCTCCTCACTGAGGTCAGCTTATTGATAAGCTTTTTATGGTTATCTGTGGGGATTCAGCCCATATTGCTTTTATTAAAGTTACTCTCCTCAGCTTATTCTACAGCTTTGCTCTTTTGAGTTTTTAATAATAAGCACTTTTTAAAAGTTCACCTTAATTTGGGCTTAATTGGGCTTAATTTGTAATCGGGTTGGGCTCTCAGGGTAGGTAGTGTAACTTTTAATTTTTATTGTTAACCCCTCCGTTAGCTAGTTAGTTTCTCAGTTAGTTCTTTTCTCTTTGCACCATTAGTCCTTAGTTAAGTATTAATTAGTTTAATTAAGTTTTTAAATAGTAATTAGGGTTTAGTTTTTAATAAGTTTAATTAAAGTTTTATAAAAAGTGAAAAATTAGGGCTTTTATTTTTATAAAATTTTTGCACATTTTCTTTATTTAGTGTAAATTTTATAAAATTTTTAGGATTATATTTTTAATATTTTTATTACTTCTTAAGTTTTTAATTAGTTTAATTCTTAGATAATTCATATCTTTTAATCTAAAAAGCCAAAAATAGTAATTCCTTTTTCTAAAATTTTCTTTTTTACTTATGTTACTTAGGAAAAATATAATTTCAATTATTTTCTATTTTTTTTATTTTTAGGATTTAATTAAGAATTAAATAGTTTTTAATTGATAAAAAATTCAAAAATAATCTAAAAAAATATTTTTATTTTTCTTAAAATTTTCTTTTATCCTAATTTAGGTGTAGAAAATTAGTTTGCAATCTTAGGGTTTAATTTTAGTCTATTTGCTTAATCGTCGTGTTTTATTTGATTCCCGAATTTGTTTAATTGTTTAATTGCTTTTAATTGTTCAATTTTAATTGTTGCTTCTTATTTAGTAGATATAGATTATCAAAAATATCTTTGCTTAATTCAAATCAGAATCCAAGCTCAAACGAGGTTTCAATTTCACTAGTCGTTGGGGAAACGACCCGGGTGATCATATTTACCCGGTTAAATATACGTATTATATATATTTTTAAGAGTGAATTTTCCTTAGGGAATTTTCTTAAATGCTCTTTTGAATATTATATTTTATATTGTATTTTATAGTGTATCTAAACTTGCTATCATGTATTTACCGGGGAAACCCTTTACCAAATAAAAAAAGTCACATTGTAAATCTATAAATTTTGAACAAAAAATGCAAAGCTCAAAACTTTTTCCAAATTGTAAAAAAATCCCATATGAAAAATGCAATTGCAGATAATCATAATCAAAACTTACTACAAAAATATGAGGCTAATAATAATCATACCAATACATGTTTTCCGACCCTGATTTTCTGTTTTCCGATAAGCAGCAACATAACCACCACCAACGATAATTGAATTTTATATAAATCAAATTAGAGAGGTGTGTGTGTTTTGTGTATGTGGATATGGATTTAATGGCGGTGGTAAAACTAATATGGTGGGGAGACAGAAGGAAGAAGAAGAGGGTAGGGAGACACGTGTTAGTATGAGTAATCTATTATTGAGGAAGTGGAGAGAGATCTGAGGAAGAAGATAGTGGTGTGTGAAAATAAATGTCGGGTTGGATAACCGGATGAACAACGGGTCGAAAATACATTTAATGCAACCCGGGTCTGGCCTGCATTTAATTTAACCCGGCTTTCCGGCCGGGCAGGTAGCACTAAATGCTACAGTATAACCCAGCTTCCTAATGTTTGTAAGGATTCATAATATTTGTAATAATCCATTTTCACACTTAAATGTCACATAACAAACACGACATTCTGTCAAAAAAAAAAAGTACAGAATATTGGATATCAGAAACAATTCAAAGAACCAAGATTATATGCATATCCATTTTCCACAAAAATAACCTCGCACGACGCAGTTCATTTAACCCATGACACATTGCCACCTATTATGAAATCATTATTAATCTGAACTTCTAGTTTGAATCGTATATATCATTAGTTTACATCCAATCAATACTGCAATCAAATGTTTATGTTAATCTTAAAAAGTTGCAATATAAAATTATCAAAAATGAAACCATCTTCCTCTCTCCTCTACATGCATTCTGCCTGACAACCTTTCCAGTAAACTGAAGGAAGGTTTTAATACATGGGATGGGATGACACGAGCCTAATCTGGTTGGTGGAACTGAGAGCAACCGGTCTAACGAAGCTAATGCTTGATCCGGTTGGCACAAACCCACTGCCTACGGGTCTCAAAGTCATCTCCGGTCACTGTTGGTATGTGCCAGCTGCCTTGTTCCGACTCCTGCAATCACATAGTTGAACGACATTTACATATGCATACACCACTCTAGGTTTAATGCGGGTCTACTTTTTTTTTTTTGAAGATGAGCTTAATTATTAAAAATTATATTATTTTGGAAAAAGGCACGAGGTTTTAAGCATTTTGGACGACTTTTGAACCGTTTAACATGTTCTCTTTCAGCTAAATTTTAAATTTTATCCGTTGACCCATTAGATCAGAATTGTCACCTCTAGTCATATACCATCGAGGCATTGAGTCATTGGTACATAATCATTAAAGGGGGATGAAAGGTTCAAAATTGTTTATGGTTTCCATTTTTAGGAGGCAAAGTTTTATTAAAATTTGAATTATGATTAAGCAATGGCCTTTTGCACTCTTACACCGGCCGGAGGTCCCCCGGGAGCAGTCTCTCTACTTCCAGGTTTATTAGGGGTAGGGGTAGGATCTGTCTACATCTCACCTCCCCCACACCCCGCTTCGGCGGGATTGGGTATGTTGTTGTTGTTGTAATGGCCTTTGGGAATCATGCCAAAACTAAAACTCACCTGGATAACAATCGAGTACGGTGGAGGCATGTTAAATTTAAGTCCTTCTCTTGTAACCGACAATCTAACCTGCAAACCCACATAACTAAAATATGATCACTAACTTCATCATTATTGCATGCTATTTCACACATCTGACACATAAATTATCTCTTTTAAAAAATCGTGTCCTCAGTCAAACAGGACACCTTATGAGATGATTAAAGGGTTGGTTATTGGTACCCCCCTAAAAAAAATTATTTATAATTTTGCTTTTATTATAAAACTGGGAAAAAAACGAAACAGAAAATATAAAGTTCTATAGTTTTGTCTTGTTTTGTTAATAAAGTGGGTAAAATTGCCCGAAAAAAGTGCGGAACAGAAACTGTAAAGTTTGACAAGTCAAAAATAATAAAAGTATGAGGAAACCATACCTGGTGCTTTTCTTTCCATCTTGGAAAGAAGCTCGTGCCTAGCAATTCAAACAAGTGATCTCGCATCTCATCGTTTGTCACCAGCAGACACTTGCTACTTATAGCAGCAAATAACCAATACCTGGGAAATTATCCAAATTATGACCCACGTATAAGTTCAATAGTAGTTTATTTGATAATATCACTATTACTTTCATGCGAGACTTGAATCCAACAAAAATTAAGTCAACCTGAGTAAAAAATAAACTTAAAGGTTTAAGGGCTTGGTAGGCCACTAGTGAAGTCTAAGCCTAAGTGTCAGTTTCGACGTAAGTACTTATAAATCGTTCAATGACGGTCATGTGTTATCTCTAAGAGGTAAAATAGGAAACAGCTTGAAAATAATCAGATTAAAAGTGAAATGGTATAATTTTTGTAATCAGATATGAAAGAGTGGTTGACCTATAATAATGAATTAATAAATAAACATGAAAAATCTAGGCAATTTAATTCTGGGGCAACCAACCCAACTTGCTCAAAGCCCGTTTTACGAGTGTTCAACTGTGGACATGCTATTACCTAAGTGTATGTGTTTCAAAAGAATAAGATTTACCAATCATCGTTCGATCCTTGTGGAGTAACATAAAGTGCCCCAGACTCTTTCCAGTGCTGCAATGCCATTCTATTCTTTTGATTCCAATTTTGCTGACCTTTCACGCGGCCACTATGTAAAATGACAAGAGGTAACCTATTTGAAGAACTCAATCTACGTGTTGAGTTGACTGCTGATTTGAGCTACAAACAACAATTACAATTATTAACAATCAAATTTATCTATGATGTGACTTGTATCTATATTATGCAAGTCATCAAGAACGGTCTTGTTTTAGGCCTTGTGTCTAACTTGCACCTGATTGAAGTCAAAATAATTCTGCTTGATATGACCCACATTTGCACCATCCACAACCGCATCAAATGGGCCATGCTTTTGAAGCCATTCCTGCATGAGTATAATTAATTGATTATAAGATTACAGTTAGGCGGCTAGCATCAGTGTAAAGGGGTATTCCCAGTTACTCTTCATTCTTCAAAACTGATTGATATTACTTCATAGATGAAACGAGCTGCAACAAGACTTATTATCAAAGGGCATACTAGAATTGACTAATTAGTAAATCTTAACCTAATCTGTGACCATTTCATTCAGATCGTATTTTTTCAAACGCACGTCCTTTTTACTAATTTAGTACTTTATGCCTTAAATTCTAAAAAAAATCAAAATATTACAAACACTTGCACAACTAATTATCTCGTCATCACAACTTCAAACAGAAAAAGCTACATCCAGAAACTATTTATTTTCTAACTCTGACTTTACTACAGCTCATTATCTGATTCTCATTATCAAAAATCACACAGCCACTTTCAAAATGCACATCCAAACATCCCTTCAGATAATTTACAACTGAACAAGCACGGGTGACAGGAAACAATAGAAACAGATACAAAAAGCGGTTTAATAAAAACGAGCTAGAACCAAAGATCATACCTGAAACTGCAAAAAATCAGCTCGTGTCTCTCTTTGACAAGCCAAAGTACTCAAAGAACTAGCAAAATTTTCCGTTTCCAATGGATCAATATCAACACTAACAAGCTTCTCACCACACGATCCACAAACACCACTCTCATCCATTTCCGTCCTAGTCACCTCCCACTTCCCTTCACCAAGCCACCCTACGCCATGCCACCCACCCCCACCTTTCACAACCGCCTCCTTAACCTTCCCAACATCCCAACTTTTCACCCCAACACCCACCGCCACATCTGACCTAAACCACTCCTCAACCAACCCTGCCGTCTCTTCACTCACTTGCCTCACACTCCCTCTCAACCTCTGCAACATCTCATAAACTTTCTCCACCCTACCCGCACCAACACTAACCCGTAACAACATCCCAAGCTCACTTTCCTCCGCCGCAACCCCATTCTCAATCATATACCCATCAACCTCATACGCTTTATCCGCCAACCCTTTCCTACAAAACCCGGACAAAGCTGGAACATAAGACCTCAACTTGGGCGAAATCCCACACCCCTCTTTCATTTTCTTAACCAAATCAAAAGCCATTTCCGGGTCATCCTTAAACGCGGCTAACCTAGCCATAGTGGTAAAAGTAGCCTCATTCGGGACAACGTTCCTCTCCATTTTCCCAAAAATCTCAAACCCTCTTTCCAAACCCAACTCACTATTACTGCTTGAACATAAATACAATAACTTATTATAATGCTCAACATTTAAAGGGACATTATTTACCAAAGCTTCATCATATAACCTAAGTGCTTCAAGGGTATTATTATCTTTGCTACAACGACCAAGAAGATATAAAAGCTTACCAGAAGGTGATTCACGGCGAGCTTTTTTCTCTGACTTGTTGCTCATTTGTAAGTGTTGATGGTTTGTGATGGTGGCTGTGGTGGCGGTGGTAAGGTGGTGGTGATGGGTGGTTTTGAAAGTGAAGTGTGTAATGGGGTTTAAGGGTATAAGAGAGTGGTATGTAAGGATGAAAGATTGGGGTTTAGTGATTAGGGTTTTGAGTAAAAAAGGTGACAGATTGAAGGTAGGTTTTAATAAGAGCATTGTGGTTGATTAAGGGGAGAAGCATTTGAGGGTTGAGGAAGAAGATGTTTGTTTCAATGTTTTGTTGTTTATGTACTTGCTATGTTATTGTAGATAGATAGTCTTCCATACTTTCATACTTTGGTTATGTTTTACTTTTTTTGTTACTGGCTTAAAACCTATGTAACCCCGTGTGTATTTTAAAGAATTTATTTTGTTAGAAGTTATATGCATAAATAAAGTAAGAAAAACACTGAACGTAAACACGTTCTGTTAATATATGAAAGAAATAATCAGATAATACGTGAATTATTGGATAAACATTTGAGTTTGTAGAAATTATTACAATTAACATCGATGCGTCACGACCATGTGTTTTCAGCGCATGGATGGCCCATATTGGCTGAAGTTGAGCATCTTCAAGCCGGAAATAGATTGGTGTTCACGAACCTTTTGAATAATGAATTTCCATGATATCGTTTGTTGATAGTAGGTTTGGCTTGCGTTTTGAGCGTGTACCACGTATGGAACTCAGTGATGATGCTCCCTTTTTTTATAAATCGATTGATTTTGGCATGCTCATTTTTTTTCTTCATAACTTGTTACAGTTTTATTAAAATTATTAGTGCAACACATGTTTTTTTAATACTTTTATATGTGGTATTAGCATGATGTTTTTGCATCTTAGTTTTTGCATTAGGTTAAATGTTTACTTGCGCGTGTCACCTAACATGGAGTAACCACATTCAGGTTTATTGAGACCATAAAAGTTAATGTTGTTGTTCGTTTAATCTCTTTAATTGAGTGGAAGTTGTGGTTTGAGTGATGTGCTTGCATCCAAGTTTATGCATTAACTTGAGTTTTAAGTTGTGAGAGATCACCTAATTGAGCATGTAGCAAAAGTTGAGGTGCTTTTGTGAACCAAAATAACGTGTGTTTTTTGAATTATTGATCATATGGTTTGAGTTGTAAAAAAGGTTGCATTGGGTAGTTCAAGTTGTACTAAGGTGGTTAATTATGGTATGACTATGACACATCATTGTATTAATTAGATTTTTAATGATCGTGTTTTATCAGGTTGTAAAAAACTTATTTCATTATAGAGTATATAGATATATAGATTTGTAGTCAATTTTTTGAAAATTTACTTGATACCCATAAGAAAAACATTACATGCATTTTGCACACTCAACAGTGTTGAAACCAACTTTTGCTATAACCATTATAGAGTATACCACTAATCTTTTAGACTATTTTGGAGATTGTAGTGACCAAATAACAAACTCATAGCTCCCTGCTACATATTACATAAAAGATTTTTTACATTAAAGTTTTAGTCAAACAACATCACAGTAGAGTAGAACTCGATCAGTAACTATTATACTCGCAGGTTAATGTGGTCAATAAAGCCTTTGTTGTTCATTCTTTCTCTAGATTTTACAATTTAATTTTATCAGTGATCATGCATACATCTTGGAATGACTGTGACACATAAGGATCTTTTCTAGCGGAACCTGCACCAACCATAAAAGTAATACGTCTCTTCACAAAATAAATTTACGAAGTTTAGAATTGGCTAATATAGAGACCAATATAATACGACCTTACGACCTTCTAGAATAGCCTTTTAATGGGAGAAATTGAGTAATGTAATTCACCAAGACCTGAAAACAATAAACATTAAATCCGAACATAGAGTTTGGGAAAAAGTATTAAAATAGAATCTGTTGGGTTTTCGATCTATTAACAATTAAATATCACGAGTACGCAGCGGAATAAATAGATTACATGTAGAATACAATAATTAACAAGAGATTGAAGATA
>BQNB010093992.1:0-26226 GCA_026074375.1 Tanacetum coccineum | reverse complement strand
GGAGAGGGGTTGGTTGTTTTCATTTTTCCATAATTTCCACATAGTAATAACATCATCCATTTCCATATACTTTCTATCTCTAAACATCACAACACACATCTCACTCTTGTTCTTGGTTTAGATCATAAGATTACATTTTTCTTCAAAAAGAATCCACTAGAGATCAGAAATTGTTGAAGAAACAACAAGATCTTTCTTTTCTCAGGCGATCGGAAAATAAAGAAATGGTTAATCTATTCAAGATAATTACGTATTTACAAAATACCGTCTCAATTCATCCTATTTCATTAGATTCGGGCGAAGCTACAAGAAAAGACCATTTCCCTTTGCCGTTCATGGTTCAAATGCTTGAGAGACTCGCAGGAAATGAGTACTATTGTTTCCTCGACGGTTTCTTAGGTTATTTCCAAATTCCTATTGATCCAAATGACCACAAAAAAATCACATTCACCTGCCCATACAGAATGTTGCTTATCGCCGCATGCCTTTTGGTTTATGCAATGCACCAGGCACGTTTTAGAGGTGTATGATGGCAATCTTCCATGACATGATTGAAAATACAATGGAAGTCTTCATGGATGATTTCTCGATTTTTGGAAATTCTTTTTCTACGTGCCTCACCAATCTAGAAAAAATGCTTAAACAGTGTGAAGACACCAACTTAGCTCTAAATTGGGAAAAAAGCCATTTCATGGTGAAAGAAGGTATCGTACTCGGACATAAGATCTCGAAGAAAGGAATTGAATCCGACAAAGCTAAGATCGATGTGATTTCTAAGCTACCTCACCCAACAACCGTTAAAGGAATCCGAAGTTTTCTCGGGCATGCCGGTTTTTATCGAAGATTTATCAAAGACTTTTCGAAAATCTCTCGACCCATGACCCATCTCTTAGAGAAAAACACTCCTTTTAACTTCTCGAAAGATTGCATTCTAGCTTTTCAAACATTGAAAAAGAAGTTAACCGAAGCTCTAATTCTCATTGCTCTGAATTGGGACCAACCTTTTGAAATCATGTGTGACGCAAGTGATTATGCAATAGGTGCGCTTTTAGGGCAAAGAATTGAGAAGCATTTTAGACCAATTCATTATGCAAGTAAGACAATGACCGAAGCAGAATCAAACTACACAACAACGGAAAAAGAGATGCTTGCAGTAGTTTACGCTTTTGAGAAGTTTCGATCATATCTTATCATGAACAAAAGTGTTGTTTACACAGACTATTCCGCTTTAAAATACCTTTTCAACAAGAAAGATGCCAAAGCAAGATTGCTTAGATGGGTTTTACTCCTCCAAGAATTCGATTTTAAAGTAATTGATACCAAAGGAGCTGAAAACTATGCAGCCGATCACCTCTCTCGTCTTGAAAACCCGTATGAGAATGTTTTTGATCCTAAGGAGATTAACGAAACTTTTCCTCTTGAAACATTGAATACGGTGACTTCTCATGATGACCAAAATACCCCGTGGTTTGCTGATATAGCAAATTACCACGCGGGGAATTTTCTCATCAAAGGAATGTCAAGTCAACAAAAGAAAAAGTTTTTCAAAGATGTGAAGCATTATTTTTGGGATGATCCCTACCTTTTTAGAGAATGTGCGGATCAAATCATCCGTAGATGTGTTTTTGGCCAAGAAGCTCTTGAAATCCTCAAAGCTTGTCATGAAGGACCCACCGGGGGCCATCATAGTGCCAATATCACCGCTCGGAAAGTATTTGATGCCGGTTTCTTTTGGCCTACCATATATCAAGATGCTCATTCAATGATCAAATCTTGTGATGCATGTCAAAGACAAGGCAAAATTTCACATCGAGATGAGATGCCTCAAAATGCTATCCAAGTTTGTGAAATTTTCGATGTATGGGGCATTGATTTTATGGGACCTTTTCCATCGTCAAGGGGAAACAAATATATCCTCGTAGCCGTCGATTATCTTTCCAAATGGGTTGAAGCCAAGGCGCTCCCCACCAACGATGCTAGAGTAGTTGTCAAAATTTTGAAATCCCTTTTCTCCCGATTCGGTGCACCAAGAGCTATCATAAGCGATCGTGGGACCCATTTCTGTAACGACAAATTTGATAAAGTCATGTCAAAATATGGAGTCACACATCGTCTTTCTACCGCTTACCACCCTCAAACTAGTGGTCAAGTCGAGGTGACGAATCGTGGACTTAAAAGAATCTTAGAAAGGACGGTAGGAGAAAACCGTGCTTCATGGTCCGACAAATTAGATGATGCATTGTGAGCATTTAGGACTGCTTACAAGACTCTGATCGGATGCACACCATACAAGCTAGCATGCCAATTTTGATCTCAAGACCGCGGGAGATCATCAAAAGCTCTAACTTAACGAGCTTCGAGATCAAGCTTATGAGAATTCATTAATCTACAAGGAGAAGATGAAGAAACTTCACGACTCAAAGATCAAGAATCGAATCTTCAATGTTGGTGATCAAGTCTTACTTTTCAACTCCCGATTAAAGATTTTCTCCGGAAAGCTCAAGTCCCGATGGTCCGGTCCTTTCACTATTACCGAAGTTTTTCCTTATGGCACAGCCAAATTGTCTCATCCCGATGGTTCAAATTTCAAAGTCAACTGCCATCGTCTTAAGCATTACTATGGAGGGGATACACCACCATTGGTTATCCCGGATCTCCAAACTTTCCCTAAGGACAATTAAATTCAGGGATCGAGTCGAGCTTGCGACTCGGTGACCAAAAACAAGCTGCTTCGTGGGAGTTCACCCCATGCTTATCCTTTTCTTTCTTCTTTCTATTTTCTAAATAATGTGTTGTGATGTGTTGAGGTTAGCCTTTTCCGTTCTTTGTGTTTGTTGTTTGTACTTGTGCATGTTGCAAGATTGAACCAACAATTTCTGAAGCCTCTCGTGTTCGGTGTTGTGTCCCATTTCACTCGAGTTTCCTATCCTTTGTTTGAAATTAGTTTGGGGAGATCCAATATCCTTTCATCTTATCGATTCACGTTTATCTTTGCATAATTCATAAACGGCTTAGATTTTCGTAGAACCCGGCCTTAAACATTGAGGACAATGTTTTGTTTTAGTTTGGGGAGGGAATCTATCGATTTGATGTTACCTGCTTATTGTTTTGTTCTCACGTACCCGTTTTCCCACAAAAAATAGCAAAAAAAAATTTAAATTTCAGTAAAAAAAAAGTGTTAAGTAGGACCGAATGAGGCTTTCGTTGTGAGAACGAAAAGTAAATTTTTAACACCGATCGGGATTTTATATCTTAGCTTTCTCCCTAAATTAATAAATTGTCTTTGCTAATAAGTTTATACAAGAGCTATAAAAAGCTAGTCAACTTGAAAAGTCAGACTTTGCATGTTTCCCAATAAGTTGATTTTAAATATGCGAAGTTCGATTTATATTAGGCTAAGTATTCACGAGTTTCTTTATTAGAAATTTTAAATTGTGATAACAAGAGATGATAGAGTAGAGTATAAGTTGTGATGCCTAACATAAATAGGTTGGATTTCTTTAAGGGCTCATAAGTTGTTTAATTGTGCTTATTTTTTCTCGCCATTATCTTGTTCACAAAGAAATTAAAATCAGAAAAGAATTTCACCTTTATATATAAGATGTTTAATAAATAGAGTTGTGACGGGATTTTTTGGTTAACTAATTAGTTAAAAGAATTTTTCTTAGTTCCTTTGTGATTAGATGATACACATCATGAATAACTTAATTTGACTACTATATGTATCACATTAATAAATATTTTGCTTATTCCTTAAAGAGGCCTTATGTATATGGGATAAATTAGAATTCATATTAATCCAATGACTGATAAAAGTTGTTGCATCTTGCCGGCTCACAACGATGTTACAGTCCCCCCCCCCACCCCCCCCCCACCCCCCCCCACCCCACCCCACCGCCCCCCCCCCCACATTCTAAAGGTCGAGGAAGTTACCGAGGTCGAAATATGTTTGCTACATCTTGTCGAGGCGTTGGCCGATGTTTGTAATCCTTCTAAAGGACCGGAGGTTTAATATGTTTGCTTATTTTTTTTGCCTTCTTTTGTAACCTTAATGAGCCAAGGTATATGGAGGCAAATAAGATTGGTCCATGCATGTCTCAAGGCCATAGGGTATAATGATTATGAAAGTGCCTTGCTTAAGTAACCTAATAAACAGCCAAATTTTGGTTGCCTCGATGTGGACTTTAATCTTGATGAGATTTGATCTTTTGAAAAGGGCTAGGAGCTAATTATTGCGTTCTTAACCGTTACGCTTTATTTTTTTTGGAATTAATAAGTATCGAAATATAAGTCTTAAAGAGCCTTCGGGTATATGACTTTAGTAAAATCTTGAGATACAAAAATAGGGAATAAGGGAGGAAAAGTAAGTACACAATTAGCTCTTATAAGTAGTGTTAGCATCATAACTTGTTTGTATGCAATATCTTGTTTATAACTATGGCTTAGAGAGGTAAAAGCGGGGACGATGAAATTTAACCATTTGGACACTTTTCCAAGTGTCTTTTTGTTTTATATTATCCTAAAAGTTACTACTAAGGTAATGAAACAATACATTAATTCACACAAGAATAAGTTGAAGTTAGGTAGATTAATATTAAGGAAAAATCATAAAAAGATAAAAAAGTTTTGAAATGAAAGCGGGTTTTTATAACTTGTAATGACTTAGAAACTTTCCCCCCGCAAAGACATAACTACTTCATAAAGATTAGTTTGGGGAGGTTTCCGAGAGGTATTGGTTATAAGAGGCATTAATATTGCGTGAGGACACGCAATCGTTTAGTTTTGGAGAATTTTGATAGGTGTAAAATACACATATCCTTTAACACAAAAATGACCATCAAAGAACCAAAAATACAGTGAAAATGCAAAGAAATGTGTGTTTTTGTGGTTTTGTGTGTGCATGTATGGATAAATCAAAAATCACAAGAAAACCGTCAAAAATGGGCAAACACGGACACGGGAACGGAAGAGCACACAAAGAGCCAGGAATCTGATAGCAAAATGGTCAAACCAAGTCAAAAAGTCAACAAGTGGTCAACCCTCAGTCAACCATTGGTCAAACCAAGTCAAACCACTAAAAGACAAAACCTAAAAGTTACAATTCAGTCCCTCATGAAATAACAAAATTACATAATTGGTCCCTATGATAAAATGGGCCTTAAACCCTTTTTACCCTTACCCGGATCCAACTTAAAAGAAATAAACCATTACCCTAGCCCACAACCCATTTCCTTGGCCCAAAACCAAAACCCACAGCCCAAGTCAATGGCCCACTTTCCCCACCAAACGAACCCCCGAACTCCGTTTTCAGTTAAAAAAGGCACCAAGAACAGTTTTTTACTGTTTATTATCTTCTTCGCAATTAACCAGGGTTAAACCATAGGGCAAATGTGAATTGAGCTTATGGAAGGGTAATTCAAGGCTTAAGGATCATAGTGGCACGGTTAAAACATCATCTCAAGCTTACTATTGGTCAATCCCCATCAAGAGAGGACACGTGGACAATGAAGAAACACAAAAGGGAATGCAATTTTACACTTAAGCCTCTCACAGAAGTAACACAGATGTCACATCATGGATTGCTACGCTGGCAATCCGTGTGATTATCAAATTGATCCAACGGATGAGATTTTAACCCAATCATTGCAAATCATTAGAAGGCTAAGATTAAAGGGAGCGTGTAGAGAGCTCAGGACCTAGAAGCTTTAGCTGGATGCTATAAATACCCACACTCCACACACACATATCATCTTCTTTTCCCGTTTTAGAGTAGTAGTAGAATTGAGCTTAGTTTTTTTGTTAAATGTAATTTTCCTTTTAAAAGTAATTGTAATTTCTTTGATTCAAGCTTTGTAATCTGTTTTGAAAGTTAATGAAATCATCAGTTTAGTTTTAATCATAAGTTTTAACTCATAAGCTTAAATGTTTGCTACTGTTTCACTAGCCACTCTAATAAGCTAATACAAGCTCTCACAAGTCTATAAGCTTGTGATTGAGCCTTTTGTTCACTTAATCTACTTAAACTATAAAATCAGACTAATTACTTTGGATTATTGGACTTTTAAGCTAATGGAAGGGAAGCTAGCCATGGATGAGCTTTCAAGACTTACTAGCTTATCCATAAGGATAACTAGAGTTGTTGATGCACATTTGAGCTTAAAATTGCCTTTGTTAAGCTAAGTCTTATGTAAGTTTTTCATTTCCATTCTTGTATTAAATTTCTAGTTTCATAATTGCTTATTGTTGCTTATTAATTGCTTATCAGTGCTTATTTGTGTGTTATCATGGCTTATAAGTGTATTTGAAATATCTGTTTTTTTAGGATTGTATTAGAAGTTTAGATCTTTTAGTTTTCTCTATTTGTCTTAAAAACAATAAAAACAAAAAATTAGCAAAGATCTTGAGCTTATTGTTTTCTGGCTTATAGCTTGAAGTTTTATGCTTATTAGTCTTGTTATAATTTAGATGATTATCGATCTTTGAAAGTTTTAGCTAGATTTGAAAAAATGTTCAAGCTTAAATGATATTTTCCTAAAGTATAAAAGGGTTTTTGATTGTAATATTTGACTTCTAAAGTCAAATGTTAACTTGGAAATTTTTCTTTGGTCAACTTGATTTTCATATTAGATTAGGTTTTAAGCAGGTTTGTAGGATTAGTTTAAGCTTTATATCATTTTGAGGCTTATTTTGTAAGCTGTGCACCAGGGGAGATTTCTCCCTTTCTTTGCTTGCTAAAAATTTAATCCAAGCTCTCAAAGGCTTGGTTTGTGTCTGTATTGTGTTCATATCACTTTGAGTGTGTAATGCAGGTGTAACCACTAAGGTAACCTGCATATTAGTTTTGCCCCTTTGTCAATTGTATCAGCAGTAGTAATATCAGTTACTACTGCTGTCTTTTTCATTATCATTTAAGCTAGTTTTAATAGGATTTAGAGACTTTAAAATTCAAAGGTTTATAGATTAGAAATCGTTTAAGTAGAACAAAGCTTGTTATCATTACTAGGCTTATTCTCTTATACAAGGCTTTTTTAAAAGTTCATAAAAATTAAAAAAAAACCAAAAGACCAGTATACCTAGTTTCTTAGATCAAAATTAGAATTCCCAAGCTATTAGTATTAGTTTTTATCCTTTAGACTTATAGCTTATTAGTAGAGTAATTAGATTTCAAAAGCCTAGGTTCTATATTAGCTTATTGAGCATTTTAGCTTAAGTAGTTTTTGAACTTTTAGTGCTTATTTCTGAGTTTGCTCTTTTGATCATTAGATTTAAAGGTTTTTTTTGTGTTTTCAGTGTAGCTAGCTTTTCATAATTAGCTTTTACACATCTTAAGCTTCCTAGAATAGCTTTTAGTTTTTAATTTGAGCTTAATTTGAGGTCTGTATGTTCATTTAAGTGAAAACAAGCTTTTAGGCTATTAAAAGCCCACTTTCTGCAAACAGATTCTTTTAGAGCTTTTTAAGAGCTTAATTTTGAGATTCAGCTTATACTTGCTTTATTAAAAGTGCTTAAAAACTTGTCCTTAACATCTTGGTGCTTTTGGTTTTAAAAAAATAAAAAAATTGCAAAATGGAGGGGGTGTATGCCAGACATGAACCCAAGACACCTTCACCTCTCACAACACACTCCTGAACACTTTGCTACAATAAGCTCATCCAACCACTTCTCCTTTCATTTAATTGATAAACTCTTTTTCAGTTCCTTTTACTTTAAAAGTCGTAGCTTCTTTGTGCTTATTTAGAGCTTATTTGATAAGCTGGGGGGTTAGTTATAATTTTACTTTGATCTTTGTAACTTATTGGACTTTCCCTGAATTTTTGATATTTTTCCATCAAGTAGAATATTTTTAATCATTTTTCTTAGGATTTAATTTTCGAAAAATCTAAAAAAATAGAAAAAAGTTTCAGAAAAATACAAAAAAATAGTTTTTAGAATTAGATTACATACTTTAGGTTACATTTAGAAAAACATTTTCAACACTTTAGATTTTAATTTTTCATTTTAAGCCTTTTTTTTTAATTATTTAAAAATTAGATTTTAATTTTCAAAATAGTTTTATAAATATTTATAGTTATATTATATTTTAACTTTTCTAACTTTAATAATCATTTTTCTATTTTCTTCACAATTTTTAGACTTAAATTGCTATTTTTTTTTAAGGATTTAATACAGATTAAAAATTAGTTTTTAATTCATAATAAATTCAAAATAATCAAAAAAATAATTTCTTTTCTTAAAATTTTCTTTTGTCTTATTCTAAGTTTGGAAATTTAGTTTACATTTTTAAAGTCTAATTTTGTCTTATTAGCTTATTTGTCGCGTTATTGTGCACTCGTTAATTAGTTCTAAGGCTTAAATTGCTTTTGTTTGCTTATTTTAATTGTTGCTTTCAATTAGTAGTTATAGATAATCAAATCAATCTTTTCTCTCATTCAAATCATAATCCAAACTAAGGCGTGGTTTCAATTTCACAAGTCGTTGGGGAAACGACCCGGGAAAGCATACTTCCCGGTAGTTAATAACGTATATATAATATATTATAATATGTATAAATATTGAACTTTTAGAGTGGAATATTTCTTAAGGGAAATCTTTGGGGAAAGTCTTAATTGCCACTTTTTCGAAAATTATATATTTTATATTATTTTATTGTAATTAGGAATTACTATATCATATATCATTCTTATTACGTGTTATCTATGTAGATAATGCCCTCCCAAAAATGATGTCAAAACATCTTAAGCACGCAGCCTTGACTCAGGCCTGCCATCAGGAAACTAATCTGACAAAGTGTTGCCACAGCTCTGGAAGCACAAGCCCGCAACGATGGCAAATGTCTGACAATACCCAATGTACCACCGTAGAAGAGAAGCACCTGTAGCAAGAAAAATGTAGCTCAAAGAGTTATGAGCTGCAACCTATCAACTTCAAAGTACGGAAAGAGCCTTTGGACTTATCTCTGGTTTGATGCGAAACTGAAACAACTTGTTATCCCTAGCAACTAACTGTACCGAAGACTGCAAGGTGGAAGTTTGCTACTGTTAACTATTAACTGAAGAAGCTCTATCTTGGTGGAATTTTTTTTGCCAAGCCTATAGGGATAAAAAAGAAGCTACAAAATAACTAGGTTGAATTCAAGAAGCTTTTGATAAAGAAATATTGTCCCCAAACTGAAGTCCAGAAGATGGAAGACGAATTTTACCATCTGACTGTGAAGGGGAATGATCTCAAGACATATGTGAGAAGATTCCAGGAATTGGCAACCTTGTGTCCCACTATGGTGCTTAGATTTAGAAAAACGATGGAAGTTTTCATCGGGGGATTGCCTCGAAGTATTGAAGGGAATGTTACCACCTCTAAACCTCAAACTCTAGAGGAAGCCATTAACATAGCCCAGAGGCTAATGGATCAGGTAACAAAGCACACTCTGGTGCAAGTATCAAGTGATCACAAACGAAAGTTTGACGACAGAAGAACTTTCAACAACAACAACTACCGTAACACCAACAACCGCTACAATAATCACCAACCACAACAGAACAGAAGACAGGAAACCTTCAGGGCTTATGCTGCCACCCCAACTGAAAATAATGGATATACTGGAAACCGTCCCTTGTGTAAGAAATGCACTCTGCATCACACAGGACCTTGCACTGTTAAGTGTAATATTTGCAACAAGGTGGGCCATCTGACTAAGAACTGCAGAAACAAAGGGCCAGCCACTGGAAGTAATCTGCTACCAGTGACAGTTACTTGTCATGCCTGTGGAGAGAAAGGGCATTATGCAAATCAGTGCCGAAAGACCACCAACAACAATGCCCAGGGAAGAGCCTACATGCTAAGGGATAGGAATGCTCATCAAAACCCAAACATAGTCACGGGTATGTTCCTTCTAAACCAACATTTAGTTAGAGTATTATTTGATTCCGGAGCAAATAAAAGTTTCATATCCATATCTCTTGCCTCCAAGCTAAATATTCCACCCATTACAATAGATACCTTTTACGATATCGAAATGGCTGACGGAAACTTAGTAAGCACAAACACCGTTATTCAGGGTGCAATCCTGACCTTGTTAAACCAACCTTTCAAAATTGATCTTATGCTGATTAAACTCGGTAGTTTTGACGTCGTCATTGGTATGGATTGGTTATCCAAGTATCATGCTAGGATCATTTGTGACGAGAAAGTCGTCCACATTCCCATCGATGGTGAAACATTAATCATTCGAGGTGACCAAAGTAAAACCCGACTAAATCTCATATCCTTTAAAAAACATAAAGGTATATATCCAGAGGATGTCAAGTTTTCGTAGCCTAAATAATGGAAAAGAAGTCGGACGAGAGACGACTAGAAGACATACCGGTAGTCAGAGAATTCCCGGAAGTTTTTCTTGAAGATCTACCTGGCCTTCCTCCCGTTCGTCAAGTAGAATTTCAAATCGATCTAATTCCAGGAGCGACACCTGTAGCCCGAGCACCTTATAGATTAGCTCCTTCAGAAATGCAGGAACTATCTAACCAACTTTAAGAGTTGGCAGACCGAGCTTTTATTTGACCAAGTACTTCACCTTAGGGAGCTCCTGTCTTATTTGTTAAAAAGAAAGACGGATCTTTCAGAATGTGTATCGATTATCGAGAGTTGAATAAACTTATTGTAAAGAATCGTTACCCATTACCTAGGATCGATGACTTATTTGACCAACTTCAAGGTTTGAGTGTTTACTCAAAGATCGAATTGAGATCAGGTTATCATCAACTGAGTGTCAGGGATGAAGATATTCCCAAGACTGCTTTCAGAACAAGATACGGACATTATGAATTTCAAGTGATGCCATTTGGTTTAACTAACACGCCTGCTGTTATTGATTTCAACTATTTCACATTCAAATAAGCTCGTTAGTCTGTTTGGCTGAAAAAATAAGCTCGGGTGAGCTTTCTTTGAGCTTATTCGAGTCATTGTGCTTGTCCCCCCCCCCCCCCCCTTTTAGCCAAACAACTCTTAAACCGTTTGTTTGAAAAAAGGGTTTAACATAATACAACTTATTTTATGTTTCATTTAGCATTCGGGATTTGTTTGGTTAGCTGTTTAAATCTTGGCTTATTAAACAGCACTTAAGCTCTGGTAATGGGCTTTCAGGCCCATTACGAGTCCGATAAGTGTTGTGCGTGTTTGGGCTTAGTACATTTGGGTCCATTGACCTTCCTAGGTTTATAATAAGCCTTATAAGTTGCCTAAACTCACAAAATAAGTGGTCTAAGATTATTTGTGGGCTTAATAGCCTCGTTTGGTCACGGTAACGGCTAACAGCGTTAAGGGTCCGTTTTGGCTTCTTAAATACTCGATTATGGTGACCCTTGTGGTTTAAATGAGTTCAATAAGCTCGTAGGTCTCTTAATAAGCTCGTAGAGCTTATGAATAAGCTGTGGGCCCCCGGGTTAGCTTATTGGGCCCGCTTGGTTTTGTTCCATGGGCTCTTGGACTAATTCGGCCCATTATGGGTTTGTTTAAGGTATGCTTGTTATGTTTCAAGTCTTATAAGCCTTCTAGTCTAACAATAAGCTCAAATGAGCTTATCAATTAACCCTACGCGGTTCCACCCTTTTGGGCTGTTGTTTTTTTTTTTTTTTTAGGCGGTTGGGCCCAATCCGTGAGTACGTGTTCGATTACACAAGCCCATTGTGGCTCGTTACTCTTTTAGCAACATGTAGGTTTCGAAATAACTAGTCGTAGTACTATATGTCGTGTATTTAACTTATGTACTCATCGCGTTTTACATGCAAGCGTTTAGACGTGTCATGTATATGTTCCCAAGCCATCGTGTCATGTTTATAACGTAAGTTTACGTCGATTTGTAAATTTTTGTGGCGTGTGGGATTATGTTACGTTGATGTTCCTAAATTGTGTCTAACGTACATGTTTATGAATTTTCTTGTATTTCTACTATTTTGTATTAAGTCTTTAACAGTTTCCACTCCCACTAAGAGTTAGTAAGTATGTATACCCTTCGTTTATTCGTAGGTTCTTAGTTACAATACACAAGACAAATGTTAAGTGGTCCTTCGTGTGTAACGTGACTATTGATAGCAAATAAGGAAGACATGCATGATTTGATTTGTAATAGTTTATGTACTTAAAAAGGTCTCTAGACCTTGTTTCGAGAGTGTTGCGGATGCTAATCGTGACCAATCACGTATGGAGACACGACCTTAAATGATAAATTAAAGCTCAAAGCTTTGGGTACAACCAACCTCTTAGTCATAAATTTCCTTTGGCCTACTTATGTAAACTTTATTGTGTTTTCTTGGTTAATGAGGTAAATGGGTAAGTATGTGCGGTTTAAGCTCGACGCAAGGAGTGTGTTTATGTGTTTAAGTGTTTGTGTTTGTAAGAGTGTAATATGGTGAGACTATGTGAGTATCTTATTGGAATATGAGCTAGATATTACCTCCTAGTCTTAACCAACCAAAACGTGCCCTTACAAGGTAAGTTTCTGTAGTTTTTAGATAGTCACACATTTTATTTTAGCTAAAACCACTAGTTACAACTCTTAATTACTCATGTATGTATAAGATTTGCTAGTGATTTGGAAATATCTTTATGGTTGTTAGGTGTATGATGCCATGCTTGCCATGCCTAGGGAGGAAAAGAAAGACATATGGTTTTAACCATTGTGTAAGCGCGATAATTAGAACATTAGTAGCCTACATTAATTAAAGGGAAAGTTATACAAGTAACTTAGGGATTTATAAGAAGATTTTTCTAGTATGTTTGTGTGTATATCCGGCCATATGGCTTGTTAACACAAGAAATTGATTGTTTTTGTGTTTAAGGATTAAAAGTGGGTATTGGTTTGAGTCTAGGTAAGTCTAGGTATTTCCGGGGTGTGTCCGGAAATGTTTTTTTTGCGAAACGGTACCTTTTACTCGTGGGACCAACTAAAAATAAACTACGCAAAGAGTTAATAATTATCGTCTTAATAATGTATATCATACTGATGGTGTAAAACCTTATTTATTTGTGAACGTTTATATTAAATGATATTTCTAGGCTACGCGTTTTTCTTAAAGTTAATTTAAAGTAAAGTGTGTGGACAAAATAAATAGTGACAATTAAGAGATGTCGTAAAATGACCTAAAATTGAGAAATGTTACACTATTAGCCATAATATTGAACTTGAACATAGTTTTAGTATATACTTATTTCACATTGTGGTTGTTGGGATTTTACAAACTGGTTAACCAATTAGCTACGAGTACGCAGCGGATTGGATCTAGTTTGATATTAATAATTAACACACATATGTAAATAAGAAACACTAACCATTGTTTAATGACAAAGTCGATTAAACGAGAGTCTTGATCTTGAAAACTTGATTGATTAAATTATCACCTCTATGGTTGCATACACAACACGTCGAACAAGTACGCAACAATGTCAGTCGTAACTTCATATGCTCCAACACCCCAATAGTGTATGCTTCTTTTACTTCGAACACGAAAACCAAACTAACCACTTATTTATACTTGTTCTTAGATCCTATCCAAATACCTAAGTGGTATGCATTTGATTCAACCAAGAAACAAATAAAAAAGAAAACCAAAAGTGACTTTATGGACTCGACACAGTGGTTACTTTCAACAGAGACTTGAACGTGAAACATCGGACTAGATGTCCTTTGGTGTACCACTAATCTGTATAATAACCCCTTTATACCAAACCAATCAGTACATTATATAATATAATGCATGTATGAAATCGAAGACATGCATACTAGTTATAGTATATATTGCAATTATAATGATTTGCTTTTGTCTATGCGGAAACACAAGCGGACGAAAAGAACTACAATAAGGGATTCATGTGTGTGGAATGATTTAGATGAATGGATACGTTCATATTTGTTTGTCGTCTTTATTTCTGTGTGTTGTTAATCAAATTTGAGATAGGGGGTGGGTTGTTTTATAGGCATCAAACCCTAGTTTTAGAAATAAGTAACTAGAATACCCTTAATTCTTATCACCATACAACTGCTCATCATTATCTCCGAAATTGATTCTGTAAAACCCCTTCTAGAGCCTATATGGGCTCGGATATAAACAAGTGACACCCCTAGGTTTGGGTTTTGTCAAATTTTAGTCCCTTCGGTTTATATTTAAATAGTCGTTAAGTTAGTTATAAAATCATAACGGTAACTAACAGTTATTTAAAACTCCTATGCTAAGCATATTTAAACCTTTAATAATAAGTAATTATATATTAAATGTTTAATAAACGTACTCTTTGTGTCTTAACGTGTGTGCCCCCAATAGGCTCACCGTATTTTCAGTCGTTTATTATGTATCGTCTATAACAACTGCGTATCCATACTCCACTCTCAACAGCTCCACTGGGAGTAGGTAGTGTGTTGAATATTCCATTTATACCGGCAATGGAAAGTTAGCAAACCACTCGCATTGCCATTAAACTAGAAATACTTGATAAATTGTTTCAAGAAAAACTCGCTCAGCCAATGGTTATGTATACTGCTATCATCGTCCCTTTGTTACAAATTACTTGTTAAACATGGTGGTATGGATCTAACTCATTCTATATTGTTTAGCTATTTAGTTTCTCGTTATAGGAAGTTTAATTACAGATATCTATATGTAATTAGATATCTTCTTAAATTTACCCTTTGGGTATGGCCATACATTTATCTGGTTAATTTGTAGGTGGCACCGTCGGTATCATACTGCAATTAGACAATTGGAGGAACAAATTCTTTATTGACTACAAGTGTTGTGGATGCTGCTTCACATCACTTCCAATAATAGCCTTTATAACTACCTTTTTCAGGATAGTGTTTGACTTATAATCAAAAAGTGATATCCACACATACAGAACTAGCTTGCATCTCAAGTTCTAAGGATGACTTATTTAACCATTTTCGATATCTTACTCATGACGAGATCCAAAAGTTAATATTCAAAGGTTGGGGTGTCCAATATGCAATCCCTTGTGAATAACTTTATGAGTTTGGTGGGAACAATCCTACCAGATTCAAAATGTATAACTCAACGACTCACATTTGTCTTAAGTAACCAATATTCCTATATTGTTAACCGACAATGGACATATTTAGAATAATAAAATTATTCAAGGATTAAACATGCAAATATAGAACACAGTAGTATAAATGAACACGATTATACCAAGTATATCAATTCATTATTTTAATACAACTGCTTTCAGTTCCATTATCCAAATACTAAAAACAGATATGCATAAGACTAATTAGTAAGTTAAAATCCAATGTTTCCAACATGCTCAACTCTTTCTGTACAAGAAAGCTAAATAGTCATCTGAGTAAACTTTCTGAATACTTGTTTTAAATCCACAAATTATGAAGGATTTGAATGATATGATAAGTGTCGTATTTGCATACTATTGCAAGTGTCATAGTATGGAAATGTCACAGTACTTTAATGAGGTATTTGAAGCCAACAACATACCTATCTAAGACAGTCATCTTTACAGTTTCTCAAATTTTAAACTATTCTTATTCTTTTAATGTGTATTGCAACAATGCTCTTAGTTGAGCATTAGCAGATTTATCATAAACGATGAAATCCTACTTTAACTAGGATTGGTTATCCTCTAGCATCAGTATACACAAACAACACCATGCCTTATATAATTCGTAAACGTTTGTCTTTAAAAGTCACTCTTAAATCATCTCCTCAATCTAGTACTGTTGTTGTCAGCTCATCTTGCTCTCGTGCAAAAGTAACAACCAGTCTTATACACAATATAAGATATACATGATGAATCCTTCGCTAAAAACATAAGGCTTCCATTCATGTATTAGATTATCTCAAGTGAAATATATCATTTAAGACTTGCTTCAATGATATATTGCATTGTGTTGGACTTAATCACCGCATATGTTTATTTCAATAAACATTTATTCCAAGGTCATTTGTTTTATTTCCTAAATTCCCATGTGAAGTTTCATTCCAATCTCAAAGATTAACATCTAGCTTTGATGGAATGATGCTTTCAATATGTTACACAACATATGAATTTTAAGGAAAAACATAGTGCTCCCACTTGATGTCAGGAGTTATCTTAATTTAATCAAAAATCATATTGTAATTAAACTTAAAATGTTACCTCCTAGATGCATGATCTAATCCACATTTGGATTCTCTTATCTTGTATGTTTTATAAAGATTATTTTGATACCTCATGCACCCCCACCCAGTTTTAATTACACACCGTCCTCGCAAAGGTAATCATAAAGGAAAGAGTTATAAAACTTAATTGCCATATTTCATATTCAAGGAAACATGTATGACAATTAATTATCTTTATATAATTAATGCGTGTAGAAAAGAAAATTTAATCACAGTCAATTGCTTGAGTATGATTAAAAACTCTTATCATCAGTCAGGCATTAATATGTATACAATTTTCCGTATGAGTCTTTCTTCAAAATAAACTCATTCTAACCTTACAGTTTTATTGTTTGGTGAAAGATCAATCAAGCTCAAAACATTGATTATCTTTAAGAATGCATATTGTCATTCATAGTCTAAGACCTTATCAGATTCAGATGTGATATTATTCATCTTATTAGTTTACATGTTTTACTCATGACCCTCTAACTTAATTCCTTAGCTCGGCATTGATATTACAATATCAATCAAGTGATGAGGCATCCTTGCGGATTTATGAATGTGAGTTCTAATATACTTTGGTTCGACATTTACATGTTAAACCTTAGTGTGACATTAGCAAGTGGATTTAGAAGGTTATGTATTTTGTTCTTGAATATTTTCAAGGTTTACAGATGCTCCCACTTACTTTTGTAAGTAGAGAAAACTCTCTAAATACTAAGTATTTAAGCAACATATGATTGTTCTTAATTGGGAAAACACAAAACACATTTTAAGTTCTCATCTCTAGCTTGTTAATAATATGCTTCATAAGATTTTAACAAATTTTAGAACTTTCATCAAGACATAATTGGATTCATCTCAATCCAAAGATGATGTCTTGATTACCTTCTAGGTTGAAACTATATTGAGTGTATCTATGACACACGCAATTTTCTAACCTTGATAGATTTTGGAGGTAGAGCAATTCAAGCTATCATGAATCAAACAATATAAATATAGTTTGTTTCAACACATTAGACACAACATAATAATGTGGTATTCTATGAGTATTGGAATTGTGAGACTCCATCAAAATACCATTAGATAACTTAATTCTCTTTAGGTCAAATACTTATCAATCGGGTCGTGCCAAATTGAATATACAGTATTTTAAAACCAAAAGCATGCTATAATGTATATTTCTTGAATTAAGCAAGAACTCTTTGTTCATGTGTTCACAAGAAGACAGAACAATTCAAGACTTCCATGTTCTTGTGTTTACAAGAAAACAAAACATGTCAATTATACATTATTAAGTCTTTGAATAATTCAAGGACCTCATGTTAACTCTATGTTCATGTGTTTCAAGAAAACAGAACATGTAAAGTTATACGTTACAAGTCTCCGAATAATTCAAGGACATCATGTTAATGTGTTAACAAGAAGACATAACAATTTTACTACTTACTTTATGTTATGAGTCATTGATAAATTCAAGAACTTTATAATTATGTCTTAGCAAGTAAACATAATTATACTAACTAAAGTAATCATGAACGCAAACTCTTGAGTTCAATATTAATTTCAAGTTAATTTCATACTTCAATAATTATGATTATTTCATTAACCATGATTATATTAACTAAATCATATAGTCAATTAAATGAAGTAGTTATATATTATATCTTGACTTCAAATGTAATAGGGCAACAAACATCTTTCGTGTTTAAGTCCTAGTAGATTGATTTGCTCTCTTACATTGCGGTCAAGAGAAACCAATAATCATATTGTTATATGTTGTTCCTTGCACACAATTAAGATTTCTCCCACTTGTGTACGGGACAACATTATCTAAGATAAACAAAAACAATACGACAAGCGCTCAATTGTATAAACAATATGATAGTGTCATAGATATTACAAGCAGATTTCAAACTATAATGTTTAATAAGGAATTGTGGATTATTATTCTATAGATAACATTTCAGAAAGCAACCTCAGATATGGGACTTGTTATCATACAAAATAAAATGCAATCTTACTTAAACATGTGTTTGTTCATATTCGGAAAGTAATTAATTATTTCAAAGCAAGCTAGAAATAATATGGAAGCTAGAAAATAATATAGGCAACTATACAAGGAATTATCTTAGTAGCCCCACGGAATTTTGACACCAATTACAAGAATTTCATCTTCATTAATAAAAATGCATAGCTCCTACTGGATTTGTCAACATTGTAAGTGTTACATCACCAGTAAAAATCAAACAGCAATTTATTTACTTTCATATTCTCTTAGAATGCCTACAAGTAGCAATGTACTTAGGTATTCTGAGCTAAGAATATGAAAATTCTACTCACATCAAGATGAGGGACTACATTGTATGCGTTCTTTTAACTGGAATAGTAGCATGCAATTCCTCCTTATTGTCTGCATAGCCACAAGGGTATTTAGCACCTTAAGGAATAATATGAGTCTAAGAAAAAATACCTAGCAGATATGCTAGTAATTTCTTTACTCATAGCGGTTTAAACTCATACATCGTGACAAATGCAAGATGTAATTTATATTTGTAGCTATAGAAAAAAATTGTCTCTATTACTCAAAATATTTTTATCTTTCAATTATATCAAATCCGAAAAGTGAAGAGAAATAAAAGACAGTAAATTAGTTTAATTTACATTGAAAATTTTCAATTATTCTGTATCACACAATGAGTATAGATTAAAGTAAAGGTCTCCACATTTTCTTACCAGAAAGAGAGATTATGTTTGAGTCTTATTTAATTGAAGACAACAAACTTTCGTTTTACGAATCTTATGTTCAAAAACATAATTAATCAGAACAAAAAAAAGTTCAATTTAGTATTTTTCAATCTTAAATTCTCGTAAAAAGAATTAACACCCAATTAATTTACTAATGTAAGACAAAGATCCAACTTACCTCGCCACTTATTTACCAAGGTCTGACCAGGGCGTCAAGAAGTGGGGACAAGAGGAAGCGTCGAGTGATGTGTTAATGGTGCGTGTACGCGTGGCAACTCTTAGGTATTATGTAAACATGTCCAAAACATTAGTCAGCATGTAATAAAAGTTTGAGAGCAAGTTTAGTATCAATCCTTATGCCTCGGTCCAGGTCCTGACCAAGCCTAAACTCGAATTAGTCGACCCAAGCAAGCACTTGCAAAAATCCATTAGAGGTATGACCAGTACACAAATTTGCCTAGGTTGTCGGGCGCTTAAGTCTAAACCAAAGCGGTCATAACCAATTGCACGTGTTCAATAGGATAGCTAAGAGCATAGACTTAAAATTTTCACTGAGAGGGTCTGCACATAAATGTGTATAACAGCGTGTACAAAGACAGCAAGGAAAAACAACTTGGAATCACTGATTTTAAAACCATTTAATAATAACCACTGTAGTGACATGCCATTGGTTCATGGTACCTCAATCGAACACACAAAGAAGCGGAGAACAGGTCAGCGGCCGAAGCATATCTAAAAACCTATTAATTTGTTCCTTTTGGGGAATTCCAATAAACAAACAACCCGTCCTTAAACTTCTTGTGGCATATCCTAGTATCATAACACGGGGTCGATTCTTGATTGGCTAGTTATCTAATAAGCTAGAAACACACTGCGAGAGAATATTCTAGAGAGAAAAGTGTTTCTTTATAAAAGGAAAAAATGACTATACTTGCCTCTTCCAAGTGAAGAGCTATATATGATATGTACTCTTACAATATATCGGGTATCGTACCCGACTTCAAACCCTGAAAAACAACTATTAACATTAAACTACGAGCTATGTAAACAGTAAAATACCTGGGTGACTGAGTCTTTTTCTAATATCAACAAACTCCCCCTAAGGAGGTCCCCGGAAAATTAACCAAACTTTAATCACAGCAGTCTTTAGCACGTAACATTTTGCTCTCTAGTACATATGGTATCGAATCTTTGGATCTCATCATTACGCTTGATAAAATTTGACTGTGATCTTGAGCTTTCCTTGAGATCATCGCCCAAAACATAATCTTACTCACTTTGTAACAGGGATCGCCATCTCTGTGCACTTTGAAGAATAGATGACTATCAGAGTTTGTCGGAAGCTTTAACACCTTTTATAATGGTCGTTTCATAACGACCATAACAAGTGTAGGTCGTGTCTTGGCATTCGGTTAATTACGTTGACATCCAGGTACTGGGAATTTTCCATCCCATCTCCAATCTTTAAGAATATCCTTAATGAAACAGTAGTAATAAAGGAGAAAATTGATTTGAAAAGACAGTCTAAGTTTTATCTTATGAAAAGAGTTTTGTAACCTTTCGAGAGTTTTGATTGTATGACAATGATCAATAACCGACAATTCTTATACTATAACAAAGATTGATTCATACCGCATCGCACCAACATTTCTCTTCTAGTTGTACACAAGATTGATTCTTATAGAATCGCACAAGTCACCTACCTAGAGATTGTTTGATGTTGGCTCTAGCAGGATTTCCATCTTCATTGTCGCGAATGTTTCACTACGGATGTTCTAGAGGCGCAATATCACAATAGATAAGGCGTAGCACTCTATAGATAACTTGTATCCACAGAGTGAGAAAGACCAAGAGAATTGCACTATTTGTCCCCAATGAGATTAAATGACGATCTCGATGGCTCATGACTTAATAGTGAGCATTTTTGGTATCTAGTAAATCAGAGGCGGAGCAGAACCTGAGCCACCTGTTCTAATATATCAACTAACGTCAGAGAGAGACAGTCAATAGATAACGTGTTTTAGCGGTCACCTGAGAAATGAAACAAAAAATCTTTTGAAACGTTCTGAGTGGACTAGGGAGGGTTTTTTGCATTGCATCACTGGGCGTCCATGATGTCGATCTTACAGATGATCAGCAATCATCTTAGTGATTCATGGCATCATCATGAATTGACCCGGTTTCTCTGCCTAAGTGGAATGAAGAGGCTACTTTCTTTATACACCACTATATCTTTACAATTCTTTTTTAATTCGATTAACCCCTTCAGTGCCTTACCGAGCTTCATGTCTGAGTACCTTGTTGGGTTTATTCTATTACTACCCTCCATCTCATGGCACTTTTCCCTTTCCGTCTTTTACTCCTTTCTCATGTCATACTAAGGACATCTACACTAACTAGTGATTTGTCCCCCTGGTAATCCCTCCGGTTATTGCATGATCATTAGAATATAGGTACTTAACCTTACAACCTAATAACTTTAATTAAGTCAAATGCTTGGTCGGTCTTTTGGAAAAAGTTTCTCCTTTCCATAAACACCATGAAAATTCAATTAAGTGTAACATATGAAAATAAATATTAAAGCGATTTAGTACCATCGCTTGTTTATTGAACATATAACATAATCGCTCCCCTCAAAATATGCTTTGGTGTTCGAAATTGTTTAGCACGTTTGGGCGGAGTATATGAGTCCTAATAATCACATTTTAAACCCTTTGACATTTTAGATATCAATTGATTTAAATATGTTATAAAATTTGGGAGAAAAGTGTGGCCTTAATTCACAAGACGTGTAAGAAACATCTAACTGCTCCCCCTCAATCATTGAGGGATATCAATTACTCCTACCCTAATCATACAAGAGATTAACTACTACTATGTACAAGATATTAATCACAATAAGAAATAAGATTGAGACCTTTTAGATACTGTAATGAAGAATCGTCACTTGTTCTATTTGATCAGCCTGTAGTCAATATCTCTTATTCTTCCTCCAACTAAGCTTTCTAGACTTCGATAGATCCTTCTGATCTGTAGTCTTTTCTCGATTGCTATGATGAAGTCTTTGCTTCTTCTCTTGTCATCCTCTGACCACTTCCTAGTCTCCACGCCCTTATTATACTCGAGTACAGATAAAGTCTTAACCATTTGGTCCAGCCTTTTCCATGACTCTTGTCAACGTCCCATTCACTAAACGTGTGAGGCTCAATGTCAGCCTTATCACTTGTTTGGGTCATTTTGTCCGGCCTTTGATATGACAACTGCTCTTGGCTTAGGGATGATATATAGGTCCTTCTTTGAAGTAAAAGTCGTCTGCATCCCAATTAGGATGGTCAGGTTGATCTTGTTTGATAACATTTCAATCCCGAGCTAGTAAGTCTCACCATAGGGGTGGGAAAATTTCTGATCACCGAGTTTCTTAATCCCCATGTTGACTGCTGTGAAAGACTGGTCTTGTCTTGATCTTGGCATGATGAGTTAGCCTTTTCTCTTGAATCTTGAGAAGGAACAGATCTTCAAGAATCATTTGGAAAAATGAAGAATTTCTAAAATCCTTTTCTGAGATCTTGTAACTCTTGGTAATTAGCACTGCATAGAATTAACTTCCCTTGAGGTAGTTCTTGTATCCGTATTTTTTCGAATACCTTGACACTGATCACACTTAAATTGCATCTGCGATCTGACTGCTCTCTCACCGATCAGAGGGCTCACTGTGTTTAATGCTGTAGAATTCCTTTCTCATAAACCACCAGTGAGTGATGCTATAGACCGCACCGTAATGACATATTTCCCCGTTCACTCGGAGCCCACAACGCTGGAACTAATTCTTCAAGGCCAAAGTCTAGTACCGGCGGCTTTGAGCTTGGAATATAGATAAGGCAATTCTTCCCTCTTGTCACTGTCAGAAGATAATCCAATCCTTGTTGGAAGAAGAAATTATGTTGTGAATAGTCACCTGACCTGTGGTCCCACCTAAGGTAGGGTTCATATATAATTCTCATAATTTGATGACGCCTTAGTATTACTCAAATCAACCATGTTGTCAGCAGCTTAATGCATTTCATCCATCCTGATCTTTAAGAAATACACTATTCTTGTGAAAGAGCTGTTACAAGGCTAAAAGCTGGACTCTAAATTCTCCTTTGTAGAAGCTTCTTCTTTCTAGTTCGTCTGGGCAAACCATTTGATGACTGACCCCAATATCATATGTCTTCCGTTGAAAGCTTGTTCTCCTCAGGAACTTTATACGTTTTGGGCTATGTATGTTGCCCAGTTTTTCTTCTTGGTATCTGGGAAAATCATTCATGGGAATCGGTCCATTCTGGTTCAGGTGTAGCAAGTCTCACGCCTTTCTGAATTGGCTTAAACCATGTCGTGGTCGACACCCATGGGAATGTGAGTGTTTAGTCAGTGTCCTCCATAACTGAGTCATTCCCCTGCATCCTTCATTAGGAGACATCTGAAGATTTTTTCCGGAATGTCCAGATTCGGGGATCAGTATGCTTGCCTTGAATAGAGTCAGCACCAAGCAGTCTCTTGTATCAGTGACTACCATCCGGTTGAGGAAGAGCTAGATGGTTATTTGGTAGCAGATACACCAGACTCCCTTGTTTCCTTGAACTTTTGGTCATCATCTTATTCGTATGGAGGTTGAGCTGACCCCGTAGGGCAGCAGAATCTGATCTTCTTTCCTCTTTGTTGACCTACCCTGTGTATTTAATCCAGCGGAAGGGCTTCACATCAACATCGCCTTCATCATCATTGTCCGCCTTCATCATCATTACTAATCATGCTTTCGCGGGAGGGGGGGGAGAGGGGGGGGAGGGGGGGGAGGGGGGGGGGGGGGGGGGGGGGGGGGGGGGGGGGGGGGGGGGGGGTGGAGTGGGTGGGGGGAGGGGGGGGGGGGGGGGACTCTGTGATCGTTAACCTAGTCTTATCCTCCTTATCCCATGGCATCTTCAGCTGCTATTAAAGCTTTCCATAAGAGCAATGATATAGGATGGTAAGATTGTAAGAATTCTATAGCAGACTTGTTCTTGTTCATGGTTCGGAAGAGAGCACTCTTTTAAATCAAATTCTTCAAGATCAACTTTAATCATTGACTTGAGGAGTAAGTTGAATCTGGGTTTTCTCCTCATTGTTGCCCTTTATTGTTTTTGAAAATCTCCTTCGAGTCTTTTCAATTCTGATTCTTTGACAGACTCTGGGATCCAGGCAACACAGAGTATGTCTATGATTAACTCTACAGTGGTGTCATTCAAGAATCTTAAGGAGAGGCATAATCAAGTTCTGGTTCCAGAATAATTTATCAACAGCCGAAAGGAACTTGGGATTCAATTGAGCAGCCAAGACATTAGCAGAGGAACAGTCTTCTTCACTTTCAGCCATCTCATGCGCTCCAATCATTGCCACTCATAATGAAGGGCAAAGAAAATGGAGTGATATTTAGGGAGAGAGATATGATTTGATTGTTGTACTTCCGATTGTGATTGAGGTGGTGAGTGACCAGTAATGACGGCTTAAAATATGTTAGGCCTCTAGAAGGGAGCAATCAACTGGAGGAGTTGACGTCTACTGTACTGATGACTTGACTTCAGGTATGAGTGGAATCAGACTCCTCACTAACTTTAGATTTCTTCCGATCATCATAGTGATTTTGTACATAAGAAATTGATACCCCCAAAGTTAAAAGAGAACATCGAGATCTTCATGAAGACATAGAACCAGAATGAACTTTTCTAGTTTATCCATTGATGACACGTTCGTATGTTAGAGCATTGGTTTTCCGAACTTTTAGGTAGGCAGTACAGGAATATCACATCCATGTGCTCAAGGATTTTGAGTCCACAAGAGACACATGTAATTTTCACAGAGTACTGATCCAAGTCGGTCTTCCAGTTCATGGGCTCAGGGTCATGGTCCATGCCAGCGCCTCATTTGCTGTTCTCAGGCTTAGACAGGAATGCATACTCCTGATGTTACGGTAGACGAGTCTATTTCACCTTGATCTTGTCACCTTTTTGTCACCTTTAGGAGCAGCGGCTTCTGTTTCACTTTCAGTTCTTTCTGAATCAGACGTTGATGAAGATTCATGGATCACTTTCTCTGATGTGTCATCATCGGGTTGAGAAGAGGGTCCAGTTGTCGAATCAGGAGGAGTTTGATCACGCCTAACAAGGATAAACTGATCAGTAGTTCTTTTCTTCTTTGACAGATCGATCAGGGAATGAGCTACTTGTTCTTCAGTTACAACGGCCTTTCCCTTTCCCACTACTTCATGCAGTTTGGGAGTTGCTTCTGACACTGGATCCCTGATCGTTACTCCTCCAACAGGTGCCCGACCTTGTGGCAGAAAGGCTGGATCCAAGCTAAGCTTGATAGCTCGTTCCAGGTCAGCATCATCACCTTCTCCTTCTCCCTTTTCTTGATGTGTTTCCAAACTCAACTTCTTAGCTAGTTCGAGATCAGGATCATTACCTTCTTCTTGAGGAATAGATTCTTGTTGAGCTTCATCATCTTCGTCAACAAGTTGGAAAGTGGGCTTTCCCTTTCTAACTTTCTGTGGAAGCTTACGCTTGGAAGGTTTCTTTGTCGGAGGAGGAGCTGGCTTGGTTTGTTTGACTGGTGTGGTGGTTGTGGGCTTTTTGGGTGTAGCACGCTTTGTTGCAGGTTGCACGCTTGCACTTTCTTGAGGGGTTTTCTTTGTATTCTCAGCAACCATTTTCAGATACTTGGGATAATACGAGGATTGTTGAATGGCTTCTGTTATCAAGGGATCGGGAATTGCCATTCCAAACACTTCAACTGACTCACCTTTAGGGACAAACTTGAGATTTCCTAAGATATAATCATCTCCAGTGTGATGAACAGCAGAATCAGGACGACGATGGATGTTGTTATTACTTGCCAAGTAATAGATTATCACTTTGGAAAACCGTCCATAAGGGATGAGGAGAGGAGTTACTTTCTTCTTTGGGTTCTTCAGACTGGTTTTGTGGCTTGCTTTATGTGAGAAAAAGGTCTGGATCCCTTGAGTAAACTCTTCCCACATTAGCTCTGCATGATCAATATTAGTTTGGGTGACGATTCCCCACAGCATTTGCAGAACTGGGTGTCTGGGTTTGTCACTGCCAGACGTCTTTCCTGTCAGGCACTGGTTGAGCAAGGATAGAATTTCCCTCCAAGGTTGATACACATAATTCGTCCGTATACTGGAGACAAATTCTATTGGTTCAGGATATCTGATTCGTGTGATAGTATATATATATAAAATAACACAAATGCAAATCTCAACCAAATGTCCTTAACCAAGGCAAAAGGT
>BQNB010093991.1:0-16157 GCA_026074375.1 Tanacetum coccineum | reverse complement strand
ACCATTGTATCCCAATCGTAAATCTTAGATTTATAGCCGATATAAGTTCAACTTTTACCAAAATGAAAAAGAAAACAAAAAACGAGACGAGTTGAACGCCTTTTACGTAAGTCAGCAATCGTAATGGTGCTTCTTAAATTATTATACTATCATCCGACGAACCACATCTGATATCGTTTATTGACAAGTCCTATGGGTACCATGTTTGTGATCAATATTTTTAACGCTTAACATGTGAGGCTAACATAACAAGTAAATGAATTTCGAAGAAGATTCATGTTCTAGTTGTATGACCACAAGTAATGAACCACGTAAACAAATCCATAGTTTTGATGAAGTTGACATCTGGCAAGTCAAGGTGATAATACTTGAGGTTCAGACCACCAAAACCCTATGAAAATATCGCAACCACAGCACAAAATTTTAGGCCACATATATAGAAAGTATTTCGTACGAATAAAAAAGACCAATCAATACCTCAACAACCGTACACGTGTCACCAGCATTTACCACTCATCTTCATCATTGGATCCGGTGGTTGAAAACTTGGGAAATTTTCATCCATCCAAGTTTAAACCAAACACTTGATTAACGTATCAACATCTATCATCTCATAATAGGTGCACCTTTAGATTTAATTTAATCTCACTAGATTTATTGCTCTTATATATATAAAAAGTTTAAGTCACATTGACAATTGACGATTGTTCTATATATATATATATATATAGGTTTATATAATTAAACATTAGAATTTTCTATTAACTCATACCTTTTGCTAAAATTTAGTGATGTTTGGTTATTTTCTTGGGTCTATGGAGAAACAAATAAATCAAAATAAAAGCTAATTACATATCTAAACCAATACGCACGCAACTTTTTATATAAAAACGGACCTAATTTTTTGAGTTTACGAACATGAACCGTGACAAACCATAACGTCCACCAAATATGTTACTTTACTCGTGGGATGGAGGACTTGATGTGTGTATGGATCTTACTGAATCTTCAACTTTGACGCAAACCAGGATGGTTGATTTGGCACCCGGTTGGGCCGTGATTGATGCTGCACAGCGTAAACGCGATAAGTATATGGCTAAGTATGCGCCTATTGCCCATGCGTATGTGAGATACCCGCCGCGTACCAAGTGGCGTCTTTTTATTGGTTTCGAATAGCTGCATGCGCCCCAAGTGCATCTCGTGCGCTGCTACCAATTCTCAAGCGCCCATTGGTTATAGCAAAAAATAAGGACACGCAGAACGATATCACTTATGTGTGCACCGTTTGCTTCGTGTCGTGCGCCGTTAATATACGAATTAAACAACCGTTTTCGTAAAACACAAGGATTATTTTTTTTTGTTAATTTATACGGAGGTTACTAAAGTTTACAAAAATGTTCGCCTAAGTAACTAGAGTTTCATTTTGTTCACTGGGGTTATTACAAGTATGAAACATGACTTTGAGGTTACTAAAGTTATGAAAATATTCGTAAACATCACTTAACTTGTAAAAACACGACATTTATGTTATTTAACTTATTAAAAAATATGTATTCAGGTTACTCGAATAACACTGAAATTATAGTGAAGTATGCTTCTTATAAGTTTAGTAACCCCAGTGAACAAAATAAAACTCTAGTTACTTAAGCGATAATTTTTGTAAACTTTAGTAATCTCCGTATATATTAACCCCCGCCCGTATATATTAACCTTCTTTTCTTTTAAAATAATCAATCTGGATTCAATCATTCGATACTAGTTTTCATTTTATTTTATTTCTGTTTTAATTATATATATAATAATAGCAATTGAAAAAATTACTGTACATTTTCTGAAAAAAATTACTGTACATTTTAAAGCACTGTAGCAAGCTACAGTCTGCCGGTCCCAAATTTTTTTTTGTTTACATTGCTAAACACGTTGCAGGGCCGCCCAAATTTTTTCTTTTTTTTTTTTTGAAAATATGTTGGCACAAAATAGGGGAAAAAAAATGTTACAAAAGAACCGACGAATTCAGCATAAAAAAATACCCGCGAAACATTTCCGAATTGACTTAAACACAGTCATTTTCACACGTATAGAGAACAAATAAAAAAAATTCGCAAAAAATATAAAAAAAAAAAATAAAAATTTTAATCTCAAAAATTAACCCGCACCTACAAAATTACAAACATGAGACCGAAAAAATAAACCCTATCACAAAATACAAATCTCATTAAAGCCAATGTTCCCATAAAATTATATTAAAAAATCCCGTAAAGCAAAAAAAAAAAATCTTTTAACATAAAGCCTCCAACCCAAAAGCCCAATATAAAAACCAAACAAACATATAAAACATGAGTCCGACAAATAATAAAACGCAAAAATCAAAAAAAAATTAAATAATAACGCCTCGCTGTAGAATAAGACGACGTTAGTTTTGTTTCAACACGCTACAAGTGCACCGGCCCTTTGGGCCCCCAACTTGGGCCAACCCATTTGGTTTTTTTTGTTTTTTTTGTTTTTTGTAAGCAATGTAAAAAAAACCGCTCTAACATTTCCGAATTGACTTAAACACTGTCATTTTACACGATGAGACCAAAAAAATAAATTCGCAAAAAAATAAAAAATAATAAAATAATAAAAAAATAAAATTTTAACGCAAAAATTAACCCGCACTATTAAACATGAGACCGAAAAAATAAACCCACACAGAATACAATAAAAAAACGCCATGTTCCTATAAAATTATATTAAAAAAAAAACCCGCATAGCCAAAAAAAGAAACCTTTAAACATGAGCCCCACACATAAGCTCATATAAGAAAAAAAAACAAACTATTAAACATGAGGCCGAAAAAACAAAACCACACAAAATAAAAAAAATAAAAAATAATAATGTCTCGCAACTACGCGAAAAAAATAAGAACCATAAGATTTTCATCATATATCCACATGAGCAAGTTGTAGGATGCACTACATATCTACGTGGAGGGATACTTGTCCATGTAAGCAAATGAAGATCTTTCCAAAGGCAACCACGCATCCACGTTCAACATAACGTCATCATTTCCCAAAAAAATATCTATATGTTGTATTCTACACACTCTCATTTTTAGCCACAAGAAAAGCATTGTTTATAAGAATAATGAAAATTTTCACCGAGCCCCTACAATCATACACGTGTCCACAACCACCTCGCATTCACAACCACTAATTTTTGTAGTTGACGTCTTTGAAGTTTCTTGTCGCTCGAATATTAAAATGACGATTATACCCTTAGCATGATCAACCCAATAAGACCCTTGAATGGAAAATCACAAAAATACCTAATTTTTTCAACCTCACTTCATAAAATACTTAATTTTTTTGCCAAAAAGCCATAATACCCATAAAAATCGCAACTTTTGAAACTTTTGCGAAATTGAAAAAAAAATCAAATTTTTTTGATTTTTTAGCAAATATTGTTTGTATTTTTTAGCAAGACATATGTGCATCTAAAAGTTTTATTTCTTAAAAAATTATCGTAACATTTTGCAGATATTTTTATGGAAAAGGATATCGCTAAACTTTAGATATTTTTGAGGAAATATTAGCAAATTTTAGATGATAAAGAAATATCTAAATTTATAGCTAATATTCTATAAAAATTCTCAAAATTTAGATATTTTATTGAGAAATATAGACTTTTAGAAATTTCTTAAAAATATCAAAAATTTGCGATATTTTTAGGAAATATCGCAAATTTTAGATATTTTTGAGAAATATAGCAAATTTTAGATAAAAATATCTAAAATTTTCGATATTTTTTGGGAATATCGAAAATTTTCGATATTTCTGAAAAATATCGCAAATTTTAGATAAAAATATCTAATTTTTTCGATATTTTTAAGGAATATCGCAAATTTTCGATATTTCTGAAAAATATCAAAAAAATTCGATATTTTTATGAAATACATTTATAGACGGGGTAGCATGAATAGAATTGCTTTGTTGATTGCTTCCCGTAGTTGATAATTGCGTACCATGTACACTAGACTCAACAATACACAACGTAACAATTCTACTACTTTTAACAACAAATTCCATAAATTCATTGACTTTCAAATCATCACATACCTCTACAATATCATTGTCCGAATTGTAAGTTAACATAAAACCACTACTAGCATCGATATCTAGCCTCTCGGATACCGCTTCTAGTAAACATGAATATGATGACAATAATGGTAAAATTAGTGTACGTTTTACACAATTTAATGGCATATACTCCAACGCACCATCTACTCTTTCCATGTACCTCCTCTACACACACGTATTTTGACGGTTTCTTTGACGGATTTCATGTCAAAATTGAGGTTTTTGTGAACACATATGAGTTTTTTAGTGAAAAACACCGAAATAAGCAAGAAATAACAATACAACACGTTTTATCCAAAATTTGCAAGAAAATCTCGCAAATAAATGAAAATCTCGCAAGTTTTATCCATAAATTTGCGATATTCGTTATAAATATCGCAAATTTACGATTTTTTTGAAAAATTTCGAGTATTTGCAAAATTTTAGAATATTATCGAAATTTTTTTAAGGAAAAATCGCAAATTTGAGATATTTCATTAAAAAATCAAAAATTTTAGATATTTTTAAAAAATATCGCAAATTTTCGAAATTGAAAAAAAAATATAAACTTTTCGAATTTTTTAGGAAAAATCGCAAATTTGAGATATTTTATTAAAAAATCAAAAATTTTATATTTTTTTTTTCAACTTCGCAAAAATGTTTAAAATTGCGATTTTTATGGGTATTTTAGCTTTTTAGAAAAATAATTGGGTATTTTATGAAATGGGGTTGAAAAAATGGGTATTTTTGTGATTATCCCACCCTTGAATATCTAGATATTTTCCTTAAACTTCTTTCTTAATTATAGAAGGTGTTTAAGTAGGAGTGTCTTCTTGTTTTTAGTTTAACTAAACGACTACCCGCACATGACGACGATGATGTATCTTATGGTTAATATGTGTGTGTAAATTATAATTCGATACTTCATCTATCTTACACTAATGTTTATTTTTTATTTTCAGTACAGTTTAATAATGTGAGATAAAGATATTATTTTGATCATTTAAAATTAATTTGTTTGTTAAATTTCGTAGGTAAATACCTATTTCAAGACATACGAAAACAGAAAGTTAGACACCTAAATTAAAAAGGAACAAACAAAGTAACTAGCAAATCACTAAAGTGATGAAATCTTTTATTCAATTGAAACAAAAAATGACATCAAATAAAAAATGTCAAGTTAGACACATATTACATATCGGGTGTTAATAATGTAAATATATAATGTTTAAGCACAACTTATAATGTTGTTGTTAGCGCATCCCTAACAATAAAAGTGAGTCCATTGAAATAAAACATGAACATAAACTTGTTACTTTTATAAGCTTTCACTAATGTTTAGTAGATTTTAGTAAAACTTCAAATATATCTATAATTTTAATAATTCCTATGTGTGTGTAAGTATTTGACGCACATGATATAAATCTATTGCAAATTTTGAAGCCTAACATAATTGCATACTTCGTACATCGCCCATATATAGATGCTTAAGCACGTTACATATTCCTTAACATGAAGTTGGTACTAAAAGTCTACAAACTCACATTATCCTCCATACAATAATACAGTGGCATATTTGTTATTTATATGGAAAAGCAGGGTGGTTTCAATAGATGATAGCAAGTGTTTCTTCTTTTCAATTCGTCTATAAATCACATCATTTTACCTTATATTATTTTCCTTCCATTATTGCTTTCCAAACCTAGAAAACAAGAACCATGAAATTGTTGAACAAGATGAAGAAATGCGAGCTTTGTAAGTCAACCGCTACGATCCGCTGCGATTCAGACCGGGCAAACTTATGTTGGACATGCGATGCAAACGTTCATTCAGCCAACTTTCTAGTAGCAAAACATTTAAGAAACCTTCTTTGCCATGTATGCCACTCCCCGACACCGTGGGCAGCTTCTGGTGAGAAACTTTCATCGTCCACGGTGTCGGTTTGTGGTACTTGTGTTGCTAAAGGTGTAACCACTAATGATGATAAAGAAGAAAAAGTTGGTTGTAGTGATGGTACAAGCTGTACCGATGGTTTTGTGATTGACAATAAAGCTATGCCACCCGCAGCAAGTTCGTCTAGCAGCGAAGAGGTTTTTAAGGGTGACAAAGGTGTCTCGATGAAGCGAAAGCGTCGTAACGTTGTCCCGGACCTAAATTCTGAGGTATTTTAATTACGAAAAGTTTTGTATATGTTTTGTTCGAATATCCAAACTGTGAAGTTCTTTAAAAACATGTGAAGTTTTGTATATGTTTTGTTCGAATATCCAAACAAATTCTGAATTCTGATTTTTGAAGATGATATACATAAAAGAAATTTAATAATTTAGACATATAAAGTCACTGGAGTTTCAACATGGCAAAACTTATAATTGTCACGTTCAGTTTCTAATACAATGAATGTGAAATTTCTAATACTATGATGTTATTTTGTATTTGCCTGAACTTTTGTATTTATGTTTCCTAAATCTCATATTTCAACATAAGATACACTACGTTTTATATACTCTACTCTATTTTCTCTAGTTATAGATTAATTATAGTGAAGCTAACAATCTGTCACATTTTATAATCAGGACGATGTCGATGGTTCATCGGTGAACATAAACCAAACCACTTCATTTAACTCAGTGATGTCGAGCTTGGAGACAACCTCAAGGAACACGAAGAGAATATGTGGCTCGAGAAAGTCGACAAGAACTTTTGAATTGGACTTGAACTTATTGCCATAGAGTTTTTGTATCTTTTAATAAATACATAGCTAGATTACTTATAGTAGATTAACATGACAATGGTTCAGTTTGAGCTTATTACTAGTAGGGATATGGATATATTAGTATTAGTAATTACACTTTCGATTCACCAAACAAGTTTGTTTATTTCTCAATTGTAATTTCATGTATTACTTTGGTGCATTTTACTTTTTAGTGCTAATATTTGTTTCTTCATCCGATACGGTTTTGAGGTTGTGATATTATGTTCTTCCGGAACCAATGACCGGTTTGTTAAAACTTGAAACCAAGACCGTCAAACTCGCGAGTTTACACGTAAGATCGTACGATTTTACGTGTTCACCTGATAAAATCGTGTAGGATCATATCAGAGGTAGGATTGCAAGTAGGATCGTAAACTCGCGCGTAAGATCATAGGATCGCGTATCGATACGAGTTTACCAAGTTACCAAGTTACTAACTTATTGACTAGCCCATTACTTTTTTAGGCTCAAAAAGAACAATACGAGTCCGCTGATCTCAGTAACAAGCATTGACGTTTCATTTCTAGATTTTCTAATCAATAAACCTAATTATCTACTTTCCTTAATTGAAATTACATGAAACAAATTAGGGTTCTTATTCTCATGTTCTAGTTACCTTAAGCAAAAAAATTCTTACAGGTAATTGTTGTTTTTTCTTTTACCTTTTCATAGTTTTAACTTTTAACTATTAACCTTTAAGTTTTAATTCAGTTAGCATAATTGTAGTGATACTAGTGAAGTACTTTGTTTTGAAACGTTTATTACGCATGTTATGTAATTTTATTCCGCTAAATCGTGAATGTGACGATTGAAACTTGACTTTTTGTGTTTTACTTTACTTTGGTATTTTAAATTTGAACTTTGACATTTTCAGAGGATATTATATAAATTTATATGTGATGATGAGTAGAAATAAAAATAGTTTGACTCGTTTATTCGTTTCTTACAGAACATGATAAATTGGTAGGATCTTACGATCTCGATCTTGCAAAGACAAAAATGATCCCAGGTGGGATCGCGATCTTGACAGCCTTGCTTGAAACTACAAACCAAAAATTAGACCGGTTCAGTTAGGTTCTAGTTTTTGGACCACCAGACTCTATGGTTATTTAAACCTTTTCTTATGGCTAATGATTTGAACACTCTTATTTTTTATTCATGCACTTCATTTCGTGCTTTAACCAGTTATACATTTATTAAATAATGTTTTGCCAATTTGTGCATTTGAGTGTATGGATAAAAAAATAAGGTGTGACAATCAACTCCCCTTTCTTACGTGTCAAAGGTTGTGGTTCAATGAAAAACCAACTAGCCAACATACAGACCAAATAATAGTTGACATTATAATTATCGACTATAATTATCGACTATAACCCATAGCGCGAGGCGTGACCTCCACGTTACGAAACAGGCCAAGACGTCGTCTCTAGGCGTAGCGTGCAATAAAGCGCGATAAGGCGTGATAAAGTGCGCTATAGGGCGCCTTTTTTGAAGCTTTTAAAAGATTTCATGGACTTAAGCTTATTTACAAGTATTTATGATTTGGGTTGTATGAAATTCGGGCTTAGTAACTTCATAACTCAATTTTAAGCCTAGTAACTAATATTGACCACTCTATAAATATTTTTTGCCGCCTTGAGTCACGCTTTAAAAACGCTATGACGCAACGCCTCACGCTAAAGCTTGAGGCTTGGCTATGCCGCCAAGCCACGCTACACGCTATTTATAACCTTGCTATAACCCAACAAAATCATATTTGGTTTATTTCCATTATTACTTCTTTTTAGTCTCGTTGCTCAAAAGTATCATTGGTGAGGTGATCTATTTAAACTTGTGACTAAAGACATAAGGAATAGATTGGTCTCTATTACCGTGAAAAAGTCCAATGCAGTGCAAAATGCTAAAGAGAAATGGAATATGGTCTTTATTAAAAAGAGTTGAATATGGACAGTGGAATGAAATGAGATACATATGGCCTTGTAATTTGATCTTGAGAACTTTTCCGCATAAGATCATTTGGATTGTAATGGATGTTAGAAGAATTATTACAATTTTAAATAGAAATGTGTCGTAAATAGCCTTACTTAAGTCATAAGAATGTTTCCTATATTTGGTGGAATGACGGCCGGAATGATGCCTGTTTCATGACTATTTGGTTTTGTCGAAACGGTAGGATTAAGGCATTATACAAAATTAACAAATTTTCTTTTTTTTTTTTATAAGCATTACAAATACGACCAACACATGTGTCCTTTTACTGTTGGGCCTAACGTTGAGCCTGAATGAGATCCGTCCATGTCCCAAGCAGAGCCTGCCTTTGCCAGCACTCATTAAGAAAGAAAGATTTCCATGGTTTTCTTCGACATTCCACCGCCTTACTAAACCCATATCTTCCTAAGTAGTTTGTTGTTCTTCAGTTTCAATCTACTGACACCACTACACGTGTACGATCTGATTTTAGGATGTGTTACAACAAATGGTAAGTTTGTTTTTAATTTTTTAAATTTCGTTTTTTATTTGGGTTTTTGTTTTTTTTTGTTTTTGAGTTCAATTTGTAGGTATGTTGTTCTATATTTGTATACATCATAATTTTTTTGATTAACTTATAGAATGTTGTATTGAGTTTTCATTTTTGTTGATGATTTTAGGGGGTTTAATTATGCGTACTGTTAAATTGGTATTGCATCATGTTCTGTGTGTTTTTTTGTTTTTTGAATGAAGTCATAAACGCCCAAGATAGATTTTTGCTTATTATAAAATGGTTAGTTTAAGGAAATTTGAATAAGTGATCCCAAACACCTTGAAAAACCTATTTTGGGGGTGAATGGATTAGCTTTTTTTTCCTTCCTGACTTATGGGCTTATTTGAAATTATAAAAGCTCATGAGCTCATTTTTTTCGATTTAACTCGGTTACAGTGAGTAGAGAAGCCTTTGATGAATTTCTACATATTCAGTTCAGCCCTGGCTCAAGACACAAGGTGGTCATGTTAAAGAAGGAACAAACCTTTAAAGAACAGGTTCATATCTATACTTCTCCAAATTTGCATTATTTAGTAGATTTTGTATTTATAAATAATCATCAAAAAAGGGTACTTATTTTTGTTGTTTCTGTTTAAGGTATATGAACTTCATACATTATATCAAGTCCAATAGATGTTGACGCACAAGCGGAAAATGCGGCTGCAAGCTGAATGGTTTTAATATCTGGGTTTTAACTCGAAGGTTGTTTGTTTGGATGACTTAACTTTATAGCGCGTGCCCTTTTTTTGTAAGTATTCAATGAACTACTTCTATAAGTTCTTAACTATAATATTACTTCTATAAATCAATGGTGTTGCTGTGTGTTTCAGATAATGGGTCAAAACCAAAATTTAGAACGGGTCAGGTAGGGCCGTAGCGATTTAACAGTAGTGAATGAGTGACGAGTAAAGAGTCGAACAGAAGGAAGGACTTCTTCCGGTTCAACAGAGGTATGTATCTATTTTTCACTATAAACTATTGGAATTTGTTACTAGGAAGCGGAAGTTTATTTAATGAACTTAACGACGTGCCATTGTGTCAGATTTTGACTAATAGGTTGCTTAGATTCGTTGTTTCGCATGTAAAAAGGTCATGCGTGTATCAGTGTATGTAGACGTGTGTTTAGACTATAAGATTTGAGTACAACAACTGCTTCTCTTGGTAATCTTTATTTCACTGCTACTGATTTTAGATGAAAAGCCATTTGCACATCGTATTATAGAAAAAATTTGTGTATAGAAAAAGAGCTGAAACCTCTGATATGTTTTACATGCTGTCAAACAATTAACCTCTTTCTAAAGACATAAGGGAGTTGCTTATCAAATAGAAAAATGTTAGCTATGATTGAATCTTATTTGCGCTTAAGCTTTTAGGTCAATTTGTATTTGATAATCGTGTTTTTTAACCAAGTTACGCATGTGGGCATAAATTCTAACTCAGGCTTTACATCATATCGATTCGCAAAAAAAAAAACAATGTATGGGTCGACTATTAAAGCTCTAGCAGGTTAATCTATAATGTGTATGCTAATTAACTCTAAAAGGTTAATCTATAACGTGTATGCTAATTAACTTGCAGGGTTATTTCAAAGCTGCTGTTATTGCAGCCTATGGTGAGTAGTTCCGTAATTGCAACATACCAAGAAGGCCAAATAGAAGTATGCCGAACAGAAGTATAGAAGCTAATCCTCAGCCCACTCCAGGTGCACTTTTAATGGGGAACGTAAATTATATATTCGTTATCCTTTGGTAAATATATATTTGTTGCAACAAATGCATTATATATGCGACAAAGCCGAACAGTAGATAAAGAAAACATAAGCACAATGCCGAAGAGACATATGCCAGCTGATCCTCAGCCCATTCCAGGTGCCCTTACAATGGGAGATGCTATGGAAACTTAAGGATGCACCTTTCAGCTACAAGGATGAAGGCAAGACTATAATTCATTTCGCCTTAGAATAGGAAGACATAAAGTATGTCCAGGCTTTAGTCCCATTTGTAAGCCTACTAACATCATATGTACAAATGTGTATATTTGAAAAAAGAACTGCAAACTGAAAGTGCCCTATATAGGTTACTAACATTATATGTACAAATGTTTATGTCAGAGAACTGTAAACTCGAGGCCTTTTTAGTTTTTGAAAGGGTGCTTGGCCTGGACTAAAGCTCAAGAGTCACAGACTTCACTTTTCAAATATAAAAAGAGTTTACAAAATGGGCTTTGTAAGCCTACTTGGCATGTACTAAACTACCATAAACACATTACTATCGGGCTTCAATAATTTCCGATAAATACTTCTTTTTGTGCCTACAATAATAAATTCACCGACACATATTAGCCCCGCCGCAACGCGCGGGTCATATCAAACTCGTTAAGCTACACTTGGTAAAAGGAATAGATCGTGGAATGAGAAATGTAGTTAACAAGCAAAAGTAACCGCGCGTTGCTGCGGGGCGGGTTATTTTTTATTGGTGTGCTTAGGCATAAGAACCCACGTGTTGTGGCGGGACTAATTTTTTTTACTTAGGGTAGGCGGGGTTTTTTTTTCGCGCCGTTTATTTTAAAGTTATTAAGTACGCACGTTGCTGCAGGGTGTTATCTTTATTTTATTTTTTATTTATTTTGTGCGGGATTATTTTTTCGGTCTCAAGGTTAATAGTTTTTTTTATATGGGCTTATGTATTGGGCCTCATGGTGCGGGCATTTTTTTATCTGAATAAAGTCAGTATTTTGTAAAAAAAATTATTATGTTGTGCAGAACAAATTTTTTTTAATATTATTTTGTGCAGGTTTATTTTTTTAGTCTCATGTTTTATAGTGGTTTTTTTTATATGGGCTTATGTGTTGGGCCTCATGGCGCGGATATTTTTTGATCTGAATAAATCAGTACTTTTGTAATTTTATTTTTTATTTTGTGCCGAGTATTTTTTTTATTGAGTATTTATAAAATAAAAAAAAATTTGAGCTGGCTCAAACTGGGAGCCCATTGGGCAACACTGTAGCAGCCACAGTAAAATCAATAGTAACAAAAAGAAGAAAACGATGTCGTATTACTTTTCAAATGTGTATGAAGATAATGTGTGATGTATCGTTGAGATAACTCATTGCACGTGTGCAGTGGCGGAACCAGGAAAATAGGATGTGGGGGGCAAAAAAAATTTGTTGACGATAGCAACAAAATGCGGAAGAAAAAACAATGATCAAAATGATAAATTGAGTATTTTTACTAAAAGATGAATATTTATAAAGGTTAAGAGTGTTGAATGTTGAGTTTTAGTATGTGGGTGGGGGGCAATTTGAGTTTTGGCTGGGGGGCACATTCGAAAAAAGGTCAAAATTGAAAAAAAATTACACTAAAATCTGGTGTTGTTCGGCAAGTCATGGAGGGCACCGCCCCCCCATACCACAAGAATAGATCCGCCCCTGCACGTGTGTGATGCCTGTTACTGTAAATGTGTAGCATTGTGTAATTGAGCCTTAATGAACATAAATTTTTCTCACTTATTGATGATGCCCTCGTGTAAGAGCCTCTGTATGTAGGAAGTATGGCTTACTTATGCTTACTGGTAAGGTGTTTGCAAGAGGAAAATGTAGTCAAAAGTGATTTTTCTTCATGGATGCCTAGGCCTAGTCACATCTTCAAATTTATGTTTCTAGCCTAGAAGAATGGTGAATGCTTACTTTAGAGTTTAGATATCATAGCAATTATGTTCAGTATTGAATTCTGACCCATTGGGCATGTCCATGGAGTCATATGCTTTGTGTAAGTTGTTTATACGTTTTGCATTATTAATACAGTTCACCAATTTTAAAAAAAATGGTAGAACAATATTATACTATATTATTAAAGACTGAGATTGCCATCCCGAGGTAATTAAATGCCTCATTAAATCCAACTCGACCCGACCCGGTCCAAGGCTTTTTTTTTATTTAAAATAAAGGACACATCATAAAACACGCGTCTCTCCTTTTCACTGCCCCCATAACACACACACAGTTTCCACCGCCAAAAACCACAAGCTCAGATCGTATGACCGGCAGGTGCGACTTCCCTTCAATTAATGCCGTGGTGTTGTGTGATTGGATTATTAGTGTTTCTATGGTTTGTGTTTGGGATGTGACGAAAAGTGGAGACCATGATTTATAGCTGGACATGATGATGCTAAGGGCTCATAATCGAAGAAAGCGGTAAGTTACTTTTATGATTATTGTCTGTTTTCAAATTTTATTTTTATAAAAGGTTTATTGATTTTCGGATGTGGAAAATGAGAATTTGGGGTTTTTTAAGTTGTTATCTTCTCATCCTGTGTTTATATAATTAGATTTGGAGAAATGGGGGTCTAAAGTGATGAGCGAACACAGAAAGTTTGCATACCATAGTTGTTTCTTGCCCATGCCTTTTGATTATAGCTTTTCAATATACGTTGCCTAATTGGAAAGTGCCACTCATACTAGCCGTTTAGCATAGGCCTTTTGTCTTTAATCCAACATACTAATTATGAAGACTAAAAGTAATTCTTTTAAAAGAAAGTTACCATACGACTCTCACTTAGAGTGTCAACCAATTGGTATTTTTAAGAAACAAAATTTGGGCCCCATCGTTGCGTTTGGTCATGCTACTGTCATTAATGGTGATAACCATACTTCAAAACCACCATTGGCCACATATTGTTTGCGTGGAGAGCCATCGGCCGTACGAGATTTGGATACTCGCGAGCCTGCACATAGTCGCATTAATATTGATTCGGAACCAGTTGTGATGAGTCTGAGTTCAACGATTGTAAGTGTGTGTCCATTTAGTCGTTTCAATTTTGCTTTATATGCATGTTTACTAAGTTTGTTTTTTTTTTCTGTTGCAGCTGCCCATTTTGATACTACAAATGCTTTTTGTACTGATTTGCCATTCACTTCATGTATGTCTTTGTATTGCTGCTGTCACTTTTAGTTGTGTCCATATACATAGATGCTACACACATGTTTTTATTAATGACATCTATTTTTATGCAGCTGTAGGAATCGCTCAAAGTAATAAGCAGAAAGAGATATGTCCTGATGGGACTGACCAATTTCCAGTTAACAAAGGAGACGTTCCGTTTGCTCTTGACAACATTCAGGCACCCTCTGCAACATGATCATGTGGTCCATGAGCGTCCTAATGTATCGGTGCCGACTTCTACAGATGCCAGATGTTCAGCACACCGCAGACTGCGTACGCACTCTCTGCAACTTCATTCTGTATATACATTTGTTTATAGTCGTTGTTTATGAAAACCTCCATCTACTTCAACAATCAACACGTATCCCACCAAATCTCCTCCTTCATTCATACAGAAAACACACACCAAATTAAAAACCTTCACCTACACATGCAGTTCAAGATCAAAAAAAGGAGATTCAATTGCTATGGCTATTCAAAGAATGGTACAGATGATTACGGATTTCAGATCTTTGGGTTGACTAAGTGGTCAGACAATCCGGACAGCCACCATCCTAATCTTGGTCACCGAAAAAGATAATGGTATGGTTTTTTTTAGTCAGGCAATCAACTATAGGTATTTGTTTTCATTCATGTTAAGGCCGTGTTTGGGATTGCTTTTTGGCCTAAAAATAAGCACCAAATCCTTTTTTATTATGGATTCAATCTTTTTTTGTTGATTGTGTATATTTTATGTTTTTACAGGAAGTGAGTGACTACATGAGGTTATTATGGGTTTATAAAGGTAAGTCGACTTCAAATTTTAGCTTTGCTTCGATAATATATTATCTCGGGTGTTTGGATTAGCTTATTTTTTAGCTTATGTGCTTCTCGAAAAGCTAATAAGGTTATTCCTTAGGCTTTTCAGTTTATGGCTTATAAGCTTAAGTTAATCGGCTTTCATTAGCTCTAAAAAAGTGAGCTTATTTGCATTTTCAGTTTCAAATAAGCCCGTGAAACCTCAATATAAGCTGCTTCATACGAATATAGGTCTTATGATTGATGTATTATTGTCTAACATAATTTAACTAATGTAGTGCGTTGTATAATGCAATGTGTATGATATTAGATTTTCGGATTGCATAGGGATTATGAAGTCGGCCTTGATTCTTGCCCAGGTTAGTTAGTTAGAATTCAGAGTTTTTAAATGTCAACCCAATTGGTATGCTTAACTGATAAATGTCGGTGTTGGGTATGCCTGCACAAACGTGATCTCTAGGACGTTGACCTGCACTTTGTTCATCTCCGGATCAAGCAAACTGACCAACATGTTTGTACCTAAAGCTAATCAAAAAACCAATTTTAAGAGATGGCATTCTTATGAAAAAGACCCACTATTTTATGACAGCTCATTTCTGAGCGCCGATATCAGTTAAGCTAACACCAAAACTCACCATTAGAATTGCAAAATACGGAATAAATGAATTATAAGTGCTAATATATTTTTTAGGACCAACTCCATTTGAAAACTACGATGCAAAGCAAAATTCACCTCCATCAAAGTGGGAGGACTAAAAAGGTATGTGCTTTATCCATGACAGAATTGCATAACTCATGATAGCCAGGTACAAATGATTTATATACTCTTTGTTGTGCAGCAACACGACCCAGCCTTGCCCCAAGAGCAAGCAGCATCAACGCGCATTGGCAAAAGTAAGTTGCCGACAGAACATATACCTGGGACTCGAACAAGAAACAACGCAACGAGGATAGGGGACAAATACATGCTCTTGCGAATGCTGCTACAATCTGATATAAATGCTGCTACAATCTGATATAAAATTTAGAACCAGCATTCATTCACTTCCA
>BQNB010093990.1:0-21099 GCA_026074375.1 Tanacetum coccineum | reverse complement strand
AGCATGGCTGCATAAGAAAATCATGGAATGAATAAATCAAGTTTGTTGTGTGATGACACAACGCATCAAGTTCTCGGTATAGAGGAAAAGTCCCGAAAGCAGCCATTGTTGTTTTAACATTTTGCAAAAAAAAGTACATTTGATCAACCTAGACCTGACATGTTTTGACATGTAGAGAAATTAACCGTTTTGACGTTTAAAAAAAGTCATCAGCCTCGTCGTTACACTCATAACGAAATGACTGCAAGAACTGGTCAATCGTAGGCACCCGTCCAATGCCCCTGGTGCACAAGAAAACTTCCTCACAGCACAGGTTCTTGCATTATTGCAAGTTTTATAGGTCAAACATAAGTTCTGCATAACCAGCGACATAACAACTTTAAAACAATAATTATTTACTCATAATTCGTCATTGTATTGATATTCTTATCAATATATTTCATAAAAGTAAAAACAACCAATTAGATAAAAAAACAAAACCCCATTTTGCATTGGTTATTAAAGTTGCTTATTATGTTAACAGATAAACAATTTCATGGGTGTTTGGGCTCCTTTTTTCACACTACTTATGTATCTCTCCGTCATATCAGAAGCTGGGGCTAAAAGGTTTAGTTGATCATCGGATTTTATATAAATTAATTACTACTTGGTACATAAGCACATAATTAGTAAAATTAAGTTTTCTCAACACCCTTTTTTACCTTGTAGTTACATCAGCTAACACTTTAACAAATAAGTATAGAATCAAAATAGTAGAAAATATAAGTAACCTCAAACAGCCCCTTATTACTTGTAGTTAAAAAGCTGCACTCTAAGAGGTTGTACATGGTGGTTTAAGTGGCATTTGAGGTTGCTTCAAAATGCATTTTTAAGGAGTTGTTAGATCATTTCTAGTTGTGTTTGGGCGGTCTCATATATTATATTTGTGAACATGCATTGGTGATTCATTATTATTTTGACAAATAGTTGGTCGTGCATTTCTTTCGATAACTCTACAATGAAACACTTTATTTTAGAATTTTGCCGCTAAAAAATAAATTACAATAAAAGAACGTCCACATACCTCAATTGCAACTAAATAATAGCGGATAGCAACATCAATGTTTCCCTTTTCCTGCACCAAAAATAAATGCGTCGAATATAACACCCCGTGTTTTAGGGTCATTTACGACGTCAATATATTCACTATTTATTTTTAGTATTGTACGCGTTAGCTTTTAAATCGTAATCGTTAAGTTAAATCGCGTAAGCTAAAAATTATCATTCAATGTAAACGGACATCAAACAATTAAATATTTACATCAAGTAAGAGTTAAGTAATTATTTTGAGTATAATTATTAACTTTGTTCATTTTATTTTTATTGGTTACGTAAAGTGATTACGTTTCGCGATAAAATACGTTTAGGCATTCTCGGACCCACCAAAACTTTTCTACACTTCAACAAATATCCACAATTATACCCAATACTCAAATTTTACAAAAATACTTATACATATGCATATTAAACCATATATGGGATGAGAAATACAAAGATATTATCATAGAAAACACTTCTCCTTGATTTCATGGGATGTTCTCTAGTTTTAGGAACCATTAGATATTTCATGCAAGACTTCTATGTACTCTTGACCAACTATCCCTAGAAATCCTTTGTATGTTCCTTGACTAAGTCCTAGGTATATAATGCCAAAACTAGGAAAGATAACACATACACTCTCATTTCCAAAGTGAAAACTACACAAAACTCTCTCATTTTCCTTCCTTATAGCCCACGGCCAAAACTCCCCATCCTAAATCATCCATACAAATTTTATTCACCACATTTACAAGTGTTCCTACATCATACCTAAGATAACTTAATGTGTTTAGAAGGTTTGCTTTAAGGTTTACAAGTGTTAAAGGAAGAAAGTTCAAGATTCGGGTTTAGCTTGGAATTAGGGTTTTCAAGGTGTTAAAAGCTAGGGTTTAGATCATATTGTTCATCATCATACTTCATATTAAGGTTACCTAAAAACCTTAATCTCTTTACTTTTGTGATTTAATGCATATATGATGTTTATGTAGTTAATCACCATCTAAAGACTTGTTTACTTGTAAAAATGGATTTACACTTGTTTATGGTTTGGTAAACTTTTACATATGATATATGAATGTTAATATCATGTTATAATTGATGTATAAGTATTGTACATGTGTGATTTATGTATAAAAAGTATATATAAATAAGTTACTTAAAAAGTATACTTATATAAAGTTATGGACAAATGAGTATGTAAACTTATGGATCTTGTGATTCTTGGAAAATCTTTGGACTAATCGAGGACTAAAGACCCTATGTGTGAAATATACATGTGATATTAAGGGTTGTAATGGACTTGTAACAAAGTGGTGAAACTAGAAAGTTATAAAAACAACTTTTAAACACATTTTAACAAAATGGACAAAGTGGGCTGTTTGAAATTCGAACTTAACATTTATATCTTATGATTTTATAAAATACTACATGTCACAAGGATCGTGGGCATGTAGAGAACTCAAAAAACCGAATTATAATGAGAAAGATACGCTAATTTTAAGTTATAAGTTAATTAAACGCGTTTATAAAAGAAATTTTATAAAAACCAATTACTATTCACATCTAATGAAAATGTAAACATATTTTATCAGTTAGTACATAATTTTAGGATTTCAAAACAATAAGAATCATAATTTTATGATTAATAACGAAGGAGTTATGAATTACGCGAGTTTACGATTATAAATACTTTTATAAAACTATTTTTATAAAAGTTACTGTTCATCTCAGACATGAACATTTTGAAAACATCATTAAATATATATAAATTTTAATAACGAAGACGTGCTCGAAAGAATCGCTAAAAACGGAGTTAAAATGAATAAAATACGCGTTTACGAGTTTACGATAACTAAATTTATAAAAATAAGTTTATAAAAGTCCATGAACAGTAAAAAGTACTGTTCACCAGGGGACTCAAATATTGAAAATGTAATATTTTGATAACTCGTCTTAATACGAAAGCGTGGACATAAGAAACGTAAGAAACGGGCTTAAACGATAAAGTTACGTCGTTTTTACTAATGAAATATTTATAAACGTTTTAACTTTATAAATATGATTTCACAAACGCAATTAGATGGTGATGTAGCTATATAGAATTATATATGGTAGTAGTTATTTAAAGTGCTTTGTACTTATACGACCTATACGTGATTAGGTTGCATTCGGTCATTATCGTGACGCATTATCTGTTGTGATATACATTGTTGATTGTTCAATTCACTCGAGGTGAGTTCATAGCCTTACGTTTTACATTTATAATGATTTACAAGTTTTGGGGTGAGCAACATATGCATGTTTTACAAATTGGACGCAAGTGTACATTTTACTTGATTACGTGTTTGCCTAAGTAGCGATAACCCATCTGAGCCCATAATCATGAACTGTCAGTTACTGTTGTGAGTGCGAATGTTATAAATAGATCTATTTGGGATTGACATCCCCGTTCGGGTGATTAGCTATCACTGGAAAAACGAACGTATACCATGTCGGACATAGGATGTTGCGGGTTAGAACATCATCACGGGCAATGTTGGCAATTTATATTGCAATTCATACATGTCGAGCTTCAGTGTCATGAGCTTAGGAAAACGTAATTACATTTTATGATGTTTGCATCTGTTGCATTATCATGGGGAAATCTTGCGGTCCTACATTATACATTTTATAAACCTATGAATTCACTCAATAATATGTTGACGTTTTAAGCAATGTTTTCTCAGGAGATCAGTAAGGTACAAGATAAGGGATACATTGGTGGTCGTTATTTTGGAAGTCATGCATTAAAGATTTGGTTGCATTACATTTTGGGAATCATTTGTTATGAACTAGAATCTTTGTAATATGTACTTTGAACAAGTGAAGCTTCGGGCTTTTGTAACAAATACTTTGCTAAATCCAATGTATCGGTTTTAAACGACTTTTTGGTTGTTCTTATATATATCTTGTGTTATTGATTTATGAAGTATCACCCCAACCCATATTTCGCTGCGACCTAATTTGAGGGTGTTACATCGAACATGTTATATAATGCTCAAACGTAAGTATAAACTTAGATCCAAGATGAATAAAAAAACCTTAAAGAAGTTGTAACCAACATAATGATGAAAACCTTAAATACCCTAAACCTACAAATCGGGTTTAAGCCTATTTATCCTCAAATAAAATTCCACTCATTTAATCCAAGTTTTTATTACATAGCAAAACTTTTCGACACATACCAGATTTATCATATTAATCGTCTAAACAATATTCAACTATATATACAATTGTCAACCGCTATTTACTACTCATAATGTCAGTCATTTTGTACAAAAGGTCAATCTGCGGGATAACTTTCTCTGATAACAAAAAAAATTTGCCATTAAAACAAAGGGATGCGTTATAGTTTCCTTTAAACACAACGTAGAAACCACATGCAACTCCCAATTAGCTTAATTCGCGCAAAAAACATCATATAAGCAATTTACATAAAAAAATCCTAAATACTGTCAAAACTTATTTTCCCTGTATTAAAATGCAGTAAGAAGGTTGTTTGGATTGCTTATTCAAAATGCCTAATCCGTATATTATATTTTTTATTTTTTAAACAACTAAATAAAAACTGACTACCACATTCTTCTATAACACAAAACTAAAAAAAACCTAACTTCTAGTGTAATAAAATAAATAAAAACAAACCTCTTAAGAAGATGAGTATGTTTTTCATATGCACAAATCCACCAACAGGCATCTTCAAAACCCTGACAAATTACAACAAACAAAACCATTTTGTACCATCGTTGATGTTGATGAACCTAGCCCAAAGCAAAATTGCATGACACCGAAAGTTAAAAACTAAAATTTTCAGAAAAAATTAAAAGCATGATAATTATCAGATGAAAATTAGAGATGATGCATATTTTTACCTCTGGTTCTTGATGATGATTAAATCTGCTAGGCCGGAGTTATTTGTGGCAGTGGTCGTGATCGATTTTAGATCTAAACATACGGATAGAGGAGTGGGATAGATTATTGATGATTGAATTTAGTGTTTGTGTGTGTTGGGATAGAGAAGGAGTGGGATAGATTATTGAAGATTCTTGATTTTAGTTTGAGTTTGATGAATCAGAGGGACACGTGCCCTGCCAAAAATCAGGAATAGCGGGGAAAAGAGAGGTGTTTAGAGTCGGGTCGGGCGGGTTCTATTAAATGCATTAAATTGATGCCTCGAGATGACGTTCCTGACTTTTAATATTAAAGATACAATATGCGACGCATACAAGATTTAAGTCTAAAATCTCATAAATTACTGTCTTAGTTATGCTATCTAAATATCTTGAAGAAAATCTGTATAAATATCTAAATGATGGGCAGGTGACAATACCAAGTCAACGACGTTATGTTCACTACTGGCAGAAATCTCTTTCTTTTCCAGATGGTTTCCCTCCAGAAGTGAACATCCCTGAACCAACTACAAAGGTGTTGCAGCAGATCCGAATATACGACACCAGAAACATAGAAACGATATTCATCGTGTTGTCAGAAATGCACAAGGTAGGGCATGTTTCATATAAATATATGCTGGATTTATACAACTGTTTCATACTTTCGTTATCGTCCATCTAGAGATATTTGTAGGAATTTCTGCAAAAAAGTAAATGATGTTGGTATTGTAAATCTTGGACACTTTTACTCATTCCTCGAGGAAGATCACGAGGGGCACAACTCAGAAATAGAAGGATATGATGAAAATAGCTCCTATGATTTCTATTTCGATAAAAGGATCAAGGTGCAAATACAGTAAACACGCATCAGTGAAAGATCACCCTTTGCTCAAAATTGAGGTTTTAATAAAAGCATTTAATGGTTTGACAGGTTAAGGGAGACCTATGTGTCACATTCTATGAAAAGAATATAGGGGGTCGTCTCTTCTATGCTTGCTTCAATACTGCGTTCATCAAAAACAACTTGCTACAGGTACTAAAATTAATTCTAAATTGGCAGTCTTTAAATGTCATCAAATGTTTTGCTTCTAACTTTGAGTCTTGGACTTCATTCTAGTTTTCCATAACAGAATTGGATAAAGTGGGAACCAAGGCAAAATCAATAGCAGGTCCCAAGTTCCGCGTGGAGTTGCTCTTTGGTCCGGATAACCCTAATGATGGCGAAGATGGATGCAATTCTGACTGTTGATTTAGCCCTGGTTCGACATTCTTTTTTTGTAAATTATTTTGAAAAAAGGATTTGTAAATTTTGTACTAGTAGTGTTGGTGACAAAACTCACATTCCAGGCCTAGTTTACAGTGGCAAAAAGAATGCATTTATTAGGAAAGACAAAATTGTTGTTATATATGATAATACATGAAAGAATCATGAAGGGTCTCTCTATACGAAGTAAAAAGTTAATAAAACGTACTATCTTCAAATTTCCGCTTATAGTTTAAAAACTAGACTTTATGCATAAACAACACATCAATTAGTAGATCAGATCAGACTCTAAGGTTGGAAATTGTGATGATTGACATATGCGGTTAACTGCAGGTTGAGTGGCTTATTTGTGTCAATAAATACAGATGTTCGATACTACAATTAGTGCTGAAGTTAAATAAGTCCAGAGAGTTATCTAAATACTAAAAGCAAATTACTGCTAACCTGTTTCTTTAAATAGGGTTGCAAAGTGATCACAAACTGAGAAGGATTAGAGGCCGGTGCACAAAGGGCAGGATCCACTAGACAGAAAGTATGCAGAAGCAGCACATAATGGAGTGCACCCTCATCTGGTTCATTGGTATTCATTTCTTCTACCTACACTTTCCAGTTTGAAACTTACAAGATATAAATTTAGATCGGACACATAAAGAAATGTGAATTAAACTAAGACACAACTATACCCATAATATCTTCTCCAACAAGCAATTGCACATAAGCTCACAACGCTTGCGTACTAATGCAAGCATCACAAGACTGATTCCAACAACCTTAGCTGACTGTGGCAAAAGATTCAAGGGCTAAATTTCGCTTAATAACGGTAACAAGAAATTGATGACTAGGGATCTTCTGTAGCATTTCAACCATTTGATCGGTCTTCTTTGCTATTTATACTGTCACAGAACTACCTTCTGCAAAAATTTGATTCTGTGAACCTGAAGGTTCTTCAAACCAGAACTCATAAAATGTCTTGCACACAAGGTCCTGTAAGTAAGAGAGAATATATTGTCAAAACAATTAACTAATGATTCTTAAAGTAAAAGAAACATAGAGCCCAATGCAAAAGAATCAACACAAGTCAAGAAGGTGAATGGGAAAAACTGATGATCAATGTCATATGGAAAGTAATATGAATCCTTTCATGCCTATTCTACCTGAATGCCGGATTCTTCATCGCTAATACGAGAAATAATTTCAATGCAAGCGCTGTTGAACTCTAGGAAATTTGCATTAGAGGTACACATATCTCTAATGATCTTAATGGCTCGTTTCCGAACACTCACTCCAGTATCTTTCACTCTCTCAGCAACCTTCCCATAGTACTGATAAGAAAAAATGCAAATAAAAGAATGACAACTGTATACAATAATATCAGAGAAATTGTTCAAAGGATTTTAATGGTTATTACCCTCAGAGCAACATTAGGATGTGAAGCAATATACCGACCAACAAGTTCCAGTGCTGCTTCTCGTACAGATATAGCAGAGTCACAAAACCTTCCCTCAACAGCTGTCTGAACATATTTATCACCCAACACCTCCGGGTCAGCCTCTACAATAATACTAACCTGCTCTCAGCACAACGATGGGCAGGGAAACAGCGAGGTAAGTAAGTAGAACAAATAGGGGAACTTTCTTCGATTAAAGAATAGCACAAAATTTATAATGAAACTTCACTTACAGCACGCAATGCTTTAGCACGAATTACAGGAGAACCTTCTCTTAAACTTGCCTGAAATCGACAAGTCAATAAGAAAGAAGCATGAATAATCATACACAAAATAATCATACACAAACCAACAGAAGAAAGCTAGCAGACCAGAAGCAAGTGAAGAATTTTGTCAAATCCTCTTGAGAAAGATCTATGCTGTCCCAGTGCCAACGTTATCTTCTTGATAGAATTCCTTGTCAATAACGACGAAACCATTCCAGAACCACACACAATTGCTCTAGCTTTAAGCCTGGCAAGGTGATAGAGAAACTTCTCTTGACTACCAGGATCATCTTTGTACCAGAGACATATATAGAACCTTCAAAAATCATATCGTCATAATCAGTGGAAAAGGTGAAAGAGCTATAGACCATCTAGTGAATATATGCACATCCTCAGCAGACCCGGAATCATGGAGGTAATTCAATAACATCTGTTGAACAATCTCCATTTTTGTCATATCAACAGTGTCAGAAGATTTTGACTTCTTACGGGTGTGATTACCTTCACCACCACCCTGGGCCTTGCAGTAAGACTGTAAAAACAGAAGTTGTTTTCTGCAGAGGCAGAGCGGACATAACCAGCTGCAACCAGAAACTTCATTGTCTCTTATTCCCAAACAGTCTACATGAGATAATCTTTGACAACCTTCACACAAGACCAATGGCTTTTCGACCCTTGAATCCAAGCAAAGAGCACATGCATCATCCGGATGGCAATAATCCATATCATCCTCGTTAGTAACTCCTGTACAATCCAAAACTTTTCCTTCTTGCACAGGACAACATCACGTTTTAACCTTGCGGAAACTGTACCTAGAACATCAATGGCAATGGACCGAGCTGTAACATCTTTTGATTTTAGCCCGGCATTTTGCAGTAGTGATACACAAAGAACCTGCAAGCAATTTCTTTATCAGATAGAACACACACATAAGAGCCTAAAAATTGCTAAACTAAATAGAGAATAGATAATACCTTCAGAATATGAGCTGAAGCAGGATATTCAGGTAAATTCAATGATGCAAGTAAATCGATAACAAGATTTTCCAGCATAATCTTGAACTCAGATTCATCTTGATTTTTATTTTTTGTATTTGCAAATCGTTACAGCACTTGGCTCCAGAACAGACAGCATGCCTCGGTCACTGCCTCCTGGGACTTAAGAGGATAACTAGAATCAATTACAATGTTAAATAGCGGATTGTTATCAGGTGCTTCCCTCAGAGAACTAGGAAGGTTCCCACTACAATGAATCAACTGAATCAATAAAGCAGTAATCATCTGAATATGCCTTTGTTCTTCATCAGCAAGGTGATATGTTCTCGGAATTCGTTTTGAAAATGGCAACTTCATAAGCAGATGTAGCAACTCACCCATCACATAAACCCGATGCTGAGTATACGAATAAAATATATGTTCAATGGTAGCATTAGAATCATCAATAAACCTCAAGCCTGTATTAAGGTTAACAGAGGTAAGAGTTTATTACCCCGCCTATTAGACTGATAGCCTTCAATTGTAAAAGTTGAATGTTATCCACCAGTAAAGTTGAAAAACATGTCTTCACTAGCTGCAAAATGCAACTATCTGACAGGCGCTCTATCAGCTGCAAATCCTTCAAAAAACCAATTATAGTGCACAGTTTCTGAAGTATATTATGTGCCGCAGCAGCATCCCTGACAAAAAAAGACCTTAATCATTAGCATTTAGCTCATTTTATATTTCAACTACTATGTTTTAATGACTTATCTATACGTACTTGTTTGATTTTTTCACTTTTACACTCCTACGCCTTCTCTTGCTAGCACTTCCAAATTCCTCGTCATAATCATCATCTTCATCGTCTGTAAAAGGCAACATGGAACATAGATGGGATATAACTGTTATAAATATAGACAAATAGATAGCCACCTCTGCAGATAGCAAGAAGTTGTTTTAGTAGTATAGCACAAAAAAAATAGATCAGACACCAAGAAAAAATACATGGAATTGACATTTGAGGTGGCAACTCATAGCCATTACTTATAAAAGGGTCCGTCTGGATTATGCTTAGTCTCTAACGGGTCAAACAAAAGTATACTTTAAGAGATCAGGTCATCAAACCGGCCAAAATAATCTGAAGTGTTCCAACGTGTAATATAAATTCAAATAGCCTCCTAAATCATTTGTGTTCATAAATTTACATTATAGAATCAACATAACATATTTTTCGTGATAGTATACCAGACACACTTAACTATTGGTATAAAAACTTAAAGCTCTGAACAAAAAGTATTTCCGGTTAAGCAGACCCATTTCAACTGTTTCGACCTAATATCCAACTCGCCCAACCTAACCATTTAGCCACCTAGATTAAAATATCTAGAGTCTTTTGCATAAATGAACAACTACCTTGCAAACTCCCATTGCCAGTTGGTTGGTTGGATAAGACGTCGGGTCACAAGCTGACATGACGTCCGCTATTTGTCACATAGAGAACTCCACTATTCTTTCAATGATCTAACATGAAATCACGATAAACAATAAAAATAATTACAAATGCGCAACCGCAACCATTAAAACAAAAGGCTAACAAACCCTAGTTGGGAGAACTTGTGTTCGCTAAGATAATATATCATAGCTTGAGAAAAGGGACATACCTCTTCCTTGTAGATTTGCTTTGGCAAATACACCTTACATCTACAAGATATCAAAATTTGTCCATCCACAAGAACATATTCTGGTATGCTTAAAAGGTTAGAGGCAACTGACTCTTTGATATAACATGCACTTCAAGAGCAAAACCCCCGTGTTCTCGCTTCTCTTATTATTTGGCAAAAGCTTATTAATAGAGTGCATAATGGAGGTATTCAAAACATCCCACTTATTCTTGTAAAATAGAAAGATATTTCAAATGTGGTATGATGATTTGCGCACATTTTCATTTAGAACCTAACAGCTAAGCTATCCTCCAACTGAAAACACAAAATCACAATTATTATTCTACAAAATTCAAAAAAATGGCGCTCGTAAAAACTTACAAATACGAAACATCGGTCTGGTGCAACAGCTTAGCTATCGATTTTTGACGGTTCGCTTCCGTTGTCTAAATAGTTAAAAGATCACAGGACTTGAAATTTGACTTTAATAATATATGTGTGATAAACCAAAGCCAAAATAAAACCACTGTTCTTGTCGGTTCGCTCCCAATGTTGCAGTTGTTTAAAGGGTGAAGGTAATAATAATATTGATAATCTGAAACTGATAAAAGTTTGATGATTCCTTGTTGGGATTTATTGATTTGATAATACAAAAGAATAAAACAAAAAGGTCTAGTTCGACATTATGGAATTCTAGAAGATGAAGGATTCTAAAAGAATTGCTTAAAAAGATAAAGATCAAGATTATGAAATATTTAGTTTTCTAATACAATTAGATTTTCTTTTTAAGTCTAAATGGACTCTATATATAAGGAGATCCCTAGACATTGTTTATGTGTGTGTGTTAAGGTGTTTTAATCATGTTTTAGGAATACACCAACGATCTCACCACTTGAGATCGTTTTAGCCCTAAGATCAAAGGTGTTTTTGATCCCTGTTACAGTTAGGTAACACAATCTATCATGATCAAATAGAATTGGGGCTTGTATGAATGTAAACCTTGTTAATAACATTGTCTTTGTTTAAATTCCGATGCGCAACAACAAACTATGTTATTATAGATCCTAGATGAGTTCTAAACGATCTTCACATTCCTGTCGGTTCGCTCCCGATGTCTCAACCTTCAAAAAGGTCGAGAAAATTTCTGAGGTCGAAATAAGACTACTGTTTCTTGTCGGTTCGCTCCCGGTGTTGCAGTTGTTTAAAGGGCCAAAGGCTAATATTGTTGCATTAATAATCATAATAAAGCTAAATTTCAACTCCGGGGTTATCTAAATAAAGTCTTCGTCTCTGAACTCGTAGTTGAGTTGTTTCGGATGAAATGAAAAGGATAACCCTTAAATCATGCGAAATTAGAACCTTAATGTGGACCTTATTCTTAGCAAATCGTCACTTTAGGAAAAGATTTCAAACTAATTATGGTTTAAACCGGTCTACTCTATATTAATAAGGACATAATTTATTTGTCAATAAAAATAATAATAATAAAATCCTTAGAGGATTTAAGAATAAAGGAGTGAAAAGTAGTTATGCTTACACAATTAGCATTTACGAGTAGTGTTAGCATCTAATCTTATATTTAACTGTGATTTCGTTTTAAGCTTGTTTAGGGATTGTGAAAATCAAGGATGACGAACTTCGGTTCTTAAAGCCATTTAAATAAATTGTATCTTGGTTTTTATCTATTATTAAATAAATGGTTACAACGGGGGCACTTTAAAAACACATGATTTTAAACTCTCTTAATGAACCTTTTATATTCTTGTTTAATGTGAGGGGTTATTAATTTAATGGGGGTTAAATTATTTCTTTTTGGGCGTGTAATATAAACATTGCGTGTGAGACCAGTAATAGCTAAGCGTGGAGGAATTTGATGTGTGCTTAAACACACATCATTTTAGCCCCAGAAAACACTAATAAACAGACTAAAAACATGAAATATAAGAAATATTATTGCAAATATGTTTGGTTTGTGTTTTTATGTCTTGCAGGTACAAAGGATTGAAAACGAAGCAAAAACGATGACTTTCGGATAAGATTTGACGACGTTTACGCGTTTTTCACGATCAAGACGAAGTCAGAAAAATTCCCCGAGCATGCCATTGGAAAGAGCACTAGATTTCGAGTCCGACGGTGCCTACATCTTTTATTGAGTCGGCCCAACACCATTTATATGGGCCGGACCGACCCATACTTATTAAAGAGTCAAGGATTAACAACATTTTAAGAAGTTCATCCCAAGTCTAACACTCGGCCCAGTAAACTTAATTACAAAACTAGGCCCAATATGAAGAGTATACGGTGGCCCATGAGAAAGGAGGCCCAAACTTGGCTGCTTGATATAAACGCAACACAGGATTGGTAACTCTAATATTTTTTTAATACATTGTTCGGATTAACTAGGGATCACAACACAGCGAGGAATATCGGGATCATATTTACCCTCCTCAGTACTGTTTCTCACTCCGATCCCCATTCTCATCCCCGTTGGGAAATCATTTTACATCCTCATCCCCGTCCACAACGAGGATCGGGATCCCCATGGGGATTAGGGATTTTACACACTTATGAATTGAGCATATAAATCACATAATTAATCGAAAATATAAAGAATTAACCTATAAAATATTTAAAAAAGCATACATTGTACATAGTTTGATTAATTAAAAAATGTCATTCAACTTTAACGAATTCTAAATATTGAAACATCACATCTATATAAAAATGAACTGCATTGAATGTGTGTATTCGACCAAAATGTTTGTTGAATAATATGTAGTTAGTGGTTAACATTTTAAAAGTATTTGTTCCGTTGAATATCACATATACATCCAAATATAAATCTAAGTATAATACATGTTAATACTCACTAAACTACATGTAGTATTAATATACATATAATTTATATATATTTATACATTAAAAAGTTCATTGTCGGGTTCGGGGTCAAGGATTAATGCTATCCCCATCCCCGCCATATCCCCTCTTTAGTAATTCGGGGATTCCCCGTCCCCATGTGACACCCCGTGAATTTCAGGTCAATATTTTAAACTTTTTCGATCATTACTTTTGACTTTTATACGTTACGTTTGAATCTGGCAATTTTTCGGGAGGTTGTCCTGCGTAAAACTGAAAATCGTTATCGGATGCGTTCCAACTTCGGACTTGGATTATTCTACATGTTATATGCATTATTTTATCATTTAAAAGTGTTACGTAGGTCACGTTCATTTTCATTTGCGATTTATACGTTTTTCGCGTACGTAGTACGGTTTTAGCGTTTTAGGTCAAACGGAACCCCGAAAACACGTAATCTTTTCGTGTAAACTCTAGTTATCGTATATGTCGGGTTTGGAAGTCAAAAATTTCGTGGTAATCCCCCTACTCCAAATCACACGCATACATACATACACTTAAATTAAATCTTGAAGCATCTTTCTACTTTAATTTGAATTCATGCATGCAAGGTGGTGAAAATGACACATTTGTTCTCTTCCTCCTTACATGCCAAAAATCACTTACACCTTGATCACATGCATTCTTACATGCATAGACCACTAAACCACTATCAATATTATAATGTAACCATTTAATTTCCAAGTGACTAAGTTTATTTGGTTCCCCGTCTTGTGCCTTATTTCCAACCGAACCACAAGGACCATAGGCACCATGGGTCCATCTTTTCTACTTAACCATGGTTCACATAATATCTTACACCCTAAAACCCTAAGTCCTCCTATAAATACCCAAGGATATATGATATAGGGTTTCACTTGCCTCTTTACATCAAAATTTCATTTTCTTTCTTCCCATTTCTTTCCTTTTGGCCACGACAACAAACAACAACAACAAGGGTTTCATATCTTTGATTTCTGGCAAGATATAACTATTCAAATATCATTTTCATTCATATCTAAGGTGTTTTCAAGAAGGGTTTCTTTGATTTCAAGGGTTATTCAAGATCTATAGTTAGGGTTTTGGTTATTTTTATTTGGGTTTCAAGATCCTTCACTTCCCTTTCAAGTTCTTGTTTCATCTAGCTTGTTCTTCACTTTTGTAAGCAAATCTTGAACCTATCTCTTCCATCTTTTATATTCTCATGTTCTTAATCAAGTCTTATATATATACATCCTTTAGTGTTTGTGTTAATTTTCATTTGACCATTTAATGCCACGTCATCACGCAAGCCATGTCATCAAGTTTTTTTTGTGTTTTTTTGTAAATTTCGTTTTTTATTTTTTTGTAAATTTCGTTTTTTTTGTAAATAATTTATGTAATTTATGGTAAAATTCGCTTTTTAAAAAATTTGCCAAAATTTGCCACTAACAAGATTTGAACCTAATACCTTTGTGATATTAACAAACAACATTACCACTAGACTAGCTAATTTTTTGTTATATACAATGAAAATCAAATATGTTATGCTTTTAAAAAATATAACACTTAAATTTGGAAAATATATTTAAAATTATACAGCATTAGTTATCATATTAAGAAAAATACGCCTCCTTTTATAAAACCCTAATCGTATTATTTTTTTGATTTCGTGTATGGTTTTTTTTCCAGGTTTCTCATCTGCTTTGTTTTGTTTAAAGGTATATGTTCCCATTTTCTTATAGTGAATTGAATTGAAAGTACCTGTTTGTATTTGTCTAATTCAATTTATATGATTTGAGTTTGCAAAGAAGTTATAAAAAATGGTTCTTCAGATCATTTTTTTGTAGGATTGTGTGTTTTCTAATGATGTGCAGGAAGAAGACGTTAACCACAAAACAAAGAAGTTAAACCATTGATTTCCGTTAACCCAAGGTAAAAACTCATATTTATGTGAAATTTATTAAACTGATTCTTAATTTGGTCTCTTGTGTATTCATATATGCATGCAAAGAAATTCCCTTTTCTAGCTTATTACGAGGTTTTGGCAATAGAAGGTTAGGTTCGGCTAAATGGTTAATGTTGTTCAGGATCTGGATCCAGTTGTGGTTTTATACTATGGGATGAGGGACGGGAATTTCACTTCCAGGAGCATTTAGGGTTGTAACCAATAAAAATGTAAGCATACACACAGTATAGCCACGTCCCAGCTGTTTTGAGTTGGCGTGTCACGCACACATTGCATTTTTTTATGTTCCATATATATATCTTGCTTCTAATTGTATTTTATATATATGACCTATTGCAGGTTTATGGTACACCTGAAACGTTAATTGGTCTTCATCCTGACACGCTGGTGCTTCTTTTCACCTTTCACGTCTTCATGGTTTCTTAGGTAGCTTAATTTTATTATAATATTTTAAGCTGTATATAATATGTTTACGAATGAAAGATGATCAGCTTGTATTCCAGGGGAGTATTTGGCTCTAACAGGAGAGAGACTCAATGGAATCGATATGATGGCGTATGGGCTTGCTACACACTATTCACATAGCTCGGTAAGTTCTTTGTACCTAATATTGTTTTCCATGGTAACTATGATAACTTTCCGTATAGAATATTCTAGCAATTAAAGAACGTCTCAAAAGTCTGGTAATTCTATTTGATTTGCTTGATGTCACTATAGGCATATAATCGATGATCTGCGATCGTTAGACATCTTTCATCTTATAATTATTAAAGCACGTCCTAGTTGTTTTGAGTTGGCGTGTCACGCACACATTGCATTTTTTTATGTTCCATATATATATCTTGCTTCCAATTGTATTTTATATATATGACCTGTTACAGGTTTATGGTACACCTGAAACATTAATTGGTCTTCATCCTGACACGCTGGTGCTTCTTTTCACCTTTCACGTCTTCATGGTTTCTTAGGTAGCTTAATTTTATTATAATATTTTAAGCTGTATATAATATGTTTACGAATGAAAGATGATCAGCTTGTATTCCAGGGGAGTATTTGGCTCTAACAGGAGAGAGACTCAATGGAATCGATATGATGGCGTCTGGGCTTGCTACACACTATTCACATAGCTCGGTAAGTTCTTTGTACCTAATATTGTTTTCCATGGTAACTATGATAACTTTCCGTACAGAATATTCTAGCAATTAAAGCACGTCTCAAAAGTCTGGTAATTCTATTTGATTTGCTTGATGTCACTGTAGGCATATAATCGATGATCTGCGGTCGTTAGACATCTTTCATCTCATAATTATTATAGAAGGTGTTACCTTATGTTCGTTTTTACAACTTTTTTTATATCTTTTGGGTTTCTCTTCGAACTAAACTTTTTTCTCATAAAACTCTTCTTGGTGTTTTCATACTATGACCTCCTCCAGGCGGAATTTAGAGCAGGTTCTTGACTTTCTAATGATGGACACTCAGAAGCAATTGCTTTTCTGTTGGGTCAGGCAACATGTTCTCTTTTATCTACATATTATCATAGATGTAGTTAGTTATCCCGGGAAAAGCATATTAAAGATTGATTATGTGTTCTTATAAGCAAAAGGGCGGTAGATTTAGCTATGCAGCTATATTAGTATGGTCTTTTAGTGATGAAACTGTGTTATATTTATTAGACATTGTGTATGCATATGTCGGCTTATTTGCAGCCTTTGGCGATTTTGAATGAATTGTGTTGCTTAGCTGTTTTGATTTAGTGAGTCAATCTCGGTTGTTGAATTTGAGTCAGTGATTTAATCGATATTTTTATATTTGAAGAGCTGCTGAGGCGTTATCGCGATTGAATCATAAGGAAGTAAAGCGAAAACCAATGAGGATATACATTTGTGAGAAGAACTGGTTTAGCGAATTTGTTTGTGAAGAATCTTGATCGTAGTTGTGTATGGCCGTATGCAAGCTTTGCCCGAGTTTTAAACCACATATTCGTCAGGTGACTAAACCTGAAAATTGTTCATGTATGTTTCTCTTAACCATTATATATCCTTTTTAGGTTAATAATAAATTGTTATGAGATCAGGAAAGTGTGAATGAGCAACAAGTATATCTTGATTTTTAACTTTAAAATCTTTTCGCGTAAATTTTTTGATGCGCTTAGATTAATCATACATGATATCTCTTTCAGGATTTGCTAGCAACTGATGACCTGGCCAACAGCCATCCATTAGTGAATACTAACGCAACACAATGACCCTCACTTGTGTGATACACAACTTATTAACCAAGCGCTGCACCTACACAAAAGCAACAATCTCACTGCTATTTGTGTTTGCTTTTCTTCTCACATTGAGCCTCTGAAGCCTTAGCGTCCAAGACGTGGATTCAGAAAAGGCGCACAATAGACACACGACTCTTCTCCAAGACAATGTACTGGTAAAAAATTTATTTTCTCTTAACCTCTCGTGATGCTACTGCTGATGTGATTTATAAATTAGTCATTAACTATATTAACTAAAAGTTGTATTGCACATGTCTAAAGAGCGCAAACCGTCTTATTTACAAGAAAATGCGAGATGGGAGGAACTAGAAAGTAATTACGAAGATGGATATCCGAGTTTCAAACTTGCTATGAAACAAGCTTTTGGATAAAGGTACATGAAACCACCCACATGTGATAATTCAAAATCATCTTTGATTTCTGAAAAAGAGATGACACAATTGCTATACACTGCTGATGATTAATTAATGATAACAGGATGTAATGGTATCCGGAAAGTGATGTCGATAGAAGTGGACACATCTCGCCATGAAGCTATTTAGAAAACACGTGCGTACTGCAATTTAAAATCGCAGGTTGTGAATGAAGGGTCTGAATATACCAGGCAAAATGACTTCAATCAAAGTCGTCATGTGCAACAGGTATTCTTATAAATTTAAACGCTTTCTGATATGTAGAATTTATTATCAGTAAGTGCTTTTTAAGCATCTAATTATATGATTCTGATTACACACATAGCTATATTGAGTGATACGTGTCCTCCACACCTTCATCTTTCTCACCTGAATCGCAACTCTTTGTTTCTCAAGCCTGATGAAGCTCGCGGGGTCCTGTTAGCAAACATGGCTGCTTCAGTGAAGCTTTTTGTCGTTAATGGCAATAATACTCCTTCTCATTTAATTGTTATTAGATAGGCAGAATTCAAAACACATTGACTATCAAGGGTCCACGTGGCTTCAACCTGGAGGTTATTTTATCTTACATGGTGCAATATTGTTGAAGTACTTACTGTGCATCTAATATCATATCATGAACTGTTTGACAGGTTTGGGAGATAGTGTATTCAAAGGATAGTTCAGTTAAAGAGGTCACAGGTTATGCAACTGAAAGGCCATAAGGTCATAAGAACACGATCTGTTTAAGCAACTTATAACAAAAGACGGTCAAGACAAAGTTGCAGAAAGTTAGCTTGAGGTTTCCACATTCAACTTCATTCTATTTATCTTACTAACATTATTTTACTTGATCTTTTACTATATTTTTCAGATGGGCAATCCATGCGAAATACCAAGAAACGATGTCTCTTATTCTGTAAAGTATTATGGTGAATTTGTTATGGGGCCAGATGGACAAAAGGAATTGGTTGGTGGAGAAAATATAATGGCAGTTGCTTATGATGTTCCCACACCAGGATATAAAACCAAGACAACTATCAACCTACGGTTATGGTCAACAACAGTTGCACCTGAATATTTTGACTTAGACGCTTTTAATTCCAAAGATCATCCCAAAGCATATGAAGCTCTCAAAAGAGTAGAAAAGATTTGTTTGCTCTCTGAGTTCAGTAACTTTTAATAATAATATAAAGTAGATATAAATTTATGTATTGTCTCTATATAGTCTATACCTGTATAAGTATTAAAAAGATATAAATATCATGATTTGCTTTATACGTCAAGGAAAAGAAGAGACAACTTCTTCTTAAAACAACATCATAAGGACGGCAAAAAGCTAAACATAAGCGTTTTGAAGAAGAGCTAGAAGGTGAAAGGCTTAACAAAGAAGAACAGAGACGCGTGTATGCTTTCTATATGAATATCTTGGTTTTGTTTCTTTATACTCTGTGAATATTTGATGATTAGATTTGTTTTGTTTATGATTATGTAGTGAGAACCCCTAACTTTACTTGGAACAGTTGCGGATCAAATACAAAGATCTTTCCGAGAAAGTTGACCAGCGAAAATGACAAAAGACAAATGGAAACAATGGAAATGAAAACAACGTGTCTGGAAGTGTAGGTCGAGGGTAGAGGGTAAATGCTGCCCAAAAGGAAAGAATGCGTCTCTTGGCAATCGCAACGTTCGACAGAGGGAAAGGTGAGGATACATTTGGAATCAAAGATAAAGATTGGCAATTGTATTAAAAAATAAGCAATGACAATGATGACGAGGATGAATTACCCAATGAGGACGAGACAAAGCTTGCTCGAGCTACTTCTAAACTTTGGGTTAGTTGATAGATTCTCCTCTGATAGATTCGGTGAACATATTATTGGTTATTTACTTAATGTTATTTTCTTTACAGTGAACCTTTCCCCTCTCATAGATTCGGTGGAGGTATGATCTTTACATTTTACAAGGCACAAGGCTTATCGGATCCTCATTGGTGGAGGAAGACAAGCTAGATCTTGCAACCACACTCCTTGCTAAGACCAAAGGAGTTTCCCTATTGTTACCAACTGATATGGTCAATGCTAACAAGTTTGCACCTAATTCAAATAGCGGGTTTCTTTGTTTTTTTCTTTTTAATAATGCCACCTTTCTTACTCATCCAAATAATATTAGGTATAATTAGAGTTGCATGTTACAATCTATCTCCTTATAAACAAGACGTTTTGGTTAATTTCACTTATGAATATTAATTCATTTTGTAGTTTTTATTTTCATCATCTTATGTTCAATTGTATTGCACTACCTCTTTGTAGATCAGGTAAATAAATATTGTGGAGATGAAATTCAAACAAAAAAAATATGTAAAGGTTAGTATAGTTTCTCAATATTCATGTATAATTTTATTTATTATATGAATTGACTTATTATATAAAAAAGGCCTAATTAGTAACTAAGTGATCACTAATGTTGCAATTTTTTTAGATTTAATGATGTCATGAGTCTAAAACAATCTTAAGCCTATCCGCGTCTTAAGGAATCTAATACCGCTCTCCACCTTAAGGTTGGCTTAATTTTCTACAAAGGTTGGTATTCTCACACAAAGAATTGTAGGTGGTTGTTTTAAGAGTGAAGTACTTTGTTGTGACAAAGACAGTGAATACACAAACACTAGAACAAGTGTCGTGTACAAAGAAATTTTATTTCATATATGAATAACGGGTATTTTTTTACACTTTTGATTGCTATGCTTATATAAAAAAGGCCACACAATAAACAAATTTAAAACAATGTTACTACAAAAACAAATTTAAAAAACCAATATTTAAACAAACAAAAAAAATGAAAACAATAATCACAAGTCATACCCGCCCATCGGGCGGGTTTTGCAACTAGTATATATATATATATACACACACACACACACACACACACACACACACACACACACACACACATATATATATATATATAT